>JACXGM010007788.1:0-30048 GCA_016801145.1 Umbra pygmaea | reverse complement strand
TTCAACTGCTCTTTCCAACTACATGGTCTCAACCTGAATCATAGCCTACTTCCTGGTCCTACTCTCGGTCCCTCTCTCCTAGGTGTGCTCCTCCGTTTCCGGGAGCATAGTGTGGCCATCAGTGGTGACATAAAATCTATGTTCCACCAAGTTCACCTACTCCCCACTGACAGGCCACTACTCAGATTTCTCTGGCGAGTTATGGCTCAGGCAACTCACCCAAAGACCTATGAGTGGCAGGTGTTACCTTTCGGCACAACCTGTAGCCCTTGTTGCGCCATTTACGCCCTGCAGCGTCATGCGAAGGAGCACCCAGAGAGCGACCAGGAAGTGGTGAACTCTGTGCTCAGAGCTTTCTATGTGGATAATTGTCTGCAAAGCTTCAACACACCAGCCGCAGCCAAAGCCCTGCTGAACAGACTCCGTGCCACACTGTCCCATGGGGGATTTGAAGTACATCAGTGGGCGAGTAATGACTTCAGTGTGGTAGAACACCTCCCCCCAGAGGCTAGGTCTGTGAACACAGACTGGTGGCTCTCTCAAGCGGGTGTCGATCCCCAAGAATCCACCTTAGGCTTGCGTTGGAGCTGCCTTCCTGACAGCTTGGGATACAAACACCGGGTGACGTCCATTCAGTTTCCCACGCTCCGTCTCATATGTCGTGCTTGCCAGTCAATATGACCCATTAGGGTACATCTTACCTTATACCACCCGGGCCAAAATGCTGGTACAGGACTTGTGGAAAACCAAACAAGGCTGGGATGACCCAATCATTCAGTCCGAACTGGCTGATCAGTGGCTAAAGTGGGAACAGGAACTGTCTGACCTCACAAGCATCGGACTGCCTCGCTGTTACGTGCCTCCTTGTGCGGATCATTCAGATGTCGACCGAGAGCCTTATGTCTTCTGTAATGCCGCGGAATGGGCCTATGGCGCTGTGGCTTATTTGCGTGTTCATGACAACCAGAATCACATTCATGTGGCCTTCATTATGGCCCGCTCCAGAGTGTCACCCAAGAGACAGTTGTCGATCCCCCGACTCGAACTGTGTGCTGCCTTGTTAGGGGCGCAGTTAGCCACTACCTTGAGGTCTGAACTTACCTTGTCATTGGCAAGAACCATCCTTTGCTGTGACTCCACAACGGTGCTGACCTGGTTGAAATCGGAGTCTTGCCACTACAAGGTCTTCGTCGGCACCCGAATCGCAGAAATCCAGGAACTCACAGATTCTGATGACTGGAGATATGTTGACAGTCCAAACAACCCAGCAGATGCCCTGACCCGCGTCAAGAAACTGTGTGATTTGGCAGGACCAAACTGCTGGACAACTGGGCTGCTCTTCCTGCAGAAGCCCGAAGATTGCTGGCCTGTTGACCTCGATGTTTCCCACTACCCAACACGCAGACAGCACTGAGTTGAAGAAGGCTGTTCAGTGCCTGACTGTTGCGGCTGCTCCCAGTACGCTGCCAGACGTCTCCCAACATCAAAGCTGGCACGACTTTGTTACCACCACTAAGCATGCACTGACTCAGTCCGACCAAGTACCCACAGGTGCAGCAGCCGAGAACTTGATCTTACAGCAGGCCCAGGCATCATGTTTCCCTGACGAACTTGACGCACTCCGGAAAGGGAACCCTCTCCATAGGCGAAGTCGTCTTCTCCCACTGTCTCCTGAACTAGATCCAGATGATGGGCTGATGAGAGTAGGAGGAAGACTGCGTCAATCCCAGGACCTGGACCCCGACAGCATCCACCCAATTATTCTGGACCCGAGACATCCTACTACCCAGCTCATCATCAAGGACTACGATGAGTCCTTGCTGCATCCGGGCCCAGAGAGGGTCTTCGGAGAACTGAGACGCAAGTATTGGATCACAGGAGGAAGGCCAGAGGAAGGCCAGCCATCCGCAAACATCAGCACAGCTGCAGGGAGTGTCAGAGATGGAAATCCTCTCCTGAAGTGCCGAAGATGGCTGACCTGCCACCAGCAAGGCTGCGCCTTTTCAAACCACCATTCTGGTCCACCGGGGTAGACTGCTTCGGACCCTTTGTCATCCACCATGGCCGTAGAACAGAAAAGCGATGGGGGATCATCTTCAAGTGCTTGACCACCCGTTGCTTACATCTTGACCTGCTCGGAAGCATGGACGTTGATGCCTTCCTCCTGGCTCTCCGTCGGTTTATATCACGAAGGGGCAAGCCCTTTGAGATCTGGGCAGACAGAGGGACGAACTTCCGTGCAGGGGACAGAGAGCTAGGTAGATGTTTCCAAGCGATGGAACCCAAGCTACAGGAACACCTGACCAATGAGCAGATTTCATTTCACTTCAATCCACCAGGGGCTCCGCACTTCGGTGGGGTCTGGGAGCGGGAAATCAGATCACTCAAGAATGCCCTGCGAGTGATTCTTGGTAAGCAAACCACCACCGAATCTGTCCTTCAAACTGTTCTGATTGAGGTAGAAGGCATCATGAGTTCAAAGCCTTTAGGCTATGTTTCCTCAAATGCCGCTGATCCTGATCCGGTCACTCCCAATCTACTCCTGATGGGGCGGCGGGATGCCTCTCTGCCACAAGCCATGTTTGTCAACAGTAAGCTCCTTGGGCGAAGGAAGTAGCGTCATAGCCAGATGTTGGTAGACCACTTCTGGACACGGTTCATTCGCGACAATTTGCCTAACCTACAACCCAGAGGGAAGTGGCAGAAGAAAGTCCAAAATCTGGAAGTGGGGAAGACTGTTCTGATCTTTGACCCACAACTGCCACGGGCCTCTTGGCCAACAGGGCGTGTCATCACCGTCACGGCTGGTAGAGATGGGCGGGTCCGATCCGTGGACGTCCAAGTAGGAAGACAGATTTACACTAGACCAGTGTCACGTCTGAGGGTGCTTTCAGAGCTGGCGGATGAGTGAGTCTTTCTCCCAGGAGGAATTGATCCCAATTCCGGGGAGGCTATGAAAAGACTCCCTCCATTCCATCACCACTCCATTCCACTCTTTCCAAGGTACCTGCGACTTGACCACGCCCAACTCACCTGGTGACTATATATTGTTTGTGACTCCTTTGGCTCATTCTTTGCACCTTCTCCCATCACTCCAATACATCCTGTGTGCGTCTTCATGAGTTAACGTGAGTCAAATCATCCTTTTGTTGGTGGTTTATGATATACTGTTTGTTGCTTTGCTAATATGTGCACCACTGTTATTTGTTAACATGTGTATCTGAATGTCTTTGTTTGCCAGACATGAGCCATGTGGAAAGATTATTAGCCTAAATTGTCTTGTAGAGCCTGTGTGATTGAATGCTAAACTAACACCTCCTTTGTTCATTTCACCACTGTCTTGATGCATGCTAGGATTTATATCAGACCAAGTATGTTTTGAACTGATTGTGGGATATCTACTTGATTGTTATCGATACTGCTTGAGCTGTTTGCTCTCATTGCTAAGCTACAGTAGTATGAGTTAAACTATGACTATAGGGACTGGTGTTACCCTGAATCAGGCATACATACTTATGTTCATTCATATATATTCCACATTCATAGGATAGGGTTAAACCACAGTTTACTATCTGTCAGAATAGCTTAGCATGATTTATGTATACATATATATGTGTATATATATGGATATTTGTATGTGTCTATGTGTATGTTTAAACGCCATGTATTACGTTAGAGTACTTGTGAAGGTTTCATCACTGTCTGATTGTATTATTATTTCTTTGTTCTCCCTTTATGCAGCACACACCCATGAAATGCCATAATCCAAGATCCCTTTGAAAGATCAGAAAATAAAAGAACCACTGGTGTTGCATCAAACCCTGTCTAGTCCCTGCTCTTATTCCATTGCTCCATATCATATGTTGTCTTCTGACCGAGACACTGTCCGCTCACCACAACCTCACTCCACCAGAACCCGTTCACTTTACCTGACAGTTCCTTCAAGTTTAATGAGTGTATTTATAGATATTGCACATAAGGTGATGTTGGACATAAAGCAGTTGTATTAAACGTAATATTTTGTATATTCTGAAGACCAGTAGCTTTGGTTTGTTTTTTAACGGTAATTACCCATTTAATCCCATCGGTCACAATAGTGTCCGTAAAAAAGGTTTTCACTCAAAAAGCTTTAAAATTGTTTAATAAAAAATGTATCAATGCATTTTACCAAATATTGAAATAATAAAGGGTGTCAAAGAAATATTATGTGCAGTATCACATGTTGACTGTTTATTTCATGGGTGCACCATGAGAAGAGTATCGCTGCATCAAAGCTCTCAAACAAAAGGTTAGTGTAACAACATGACTCAGTTTAAAGGAATAAGAATATTTTAATGGGATATAGTTTGCAATATGACAAGGCAGATGGATCCAAAAGCAGAAGTACAATAACACAGGGCTAGACTAGGTAAGAATGCAGGGTCGGTAACCAAGGAAACTCAGGCAGAGGTACGCAGGTGCAGGGCTTGGCGTGGTCGGGAGGCAGAGGTCAAAACCAAGAAGGCACAGGCAGAAGTACGTAATCAGGATCCAAAGAGCGTAATCAGGTCACAGGCAGCAATGGTCAATACACAGGTAAATCAGATATTATGTACACTCACCTAAATGATTATTAGGAACACCATACTAATACTGTGTTTGACCCCATTTCCCCTTCAGAACTGCCTTAATTCTACGTGGCATTGATTCAACAAGGTGCTGAAAGCATTCTTTAGAAATGTTGGCCCATATTTATAGGATAGCATCTGGCAGTTGATGGAGATTTGTGGGATGCACATCCAGGGCATGAAGCTCCCGTTCCACCACATCCCAAAGATGCTCTATTGGGTTGAGAACTGGTGACTGTGGGGGCCACTTTAATACAGTGAAATCATTGTCATGTTCAATAAACCAATTTGAAATGATTCAAGCTTTGTGATATGGTGCATTATCCTGCTGGAAGTAGCCGTCAGAGGATGGGTACATGGTGGCCATAAAGGGATGGACATGGTCAGAAACAATGCTCAGGTAGGCCGTGGCATTTTAACGATGCCCAATTGGCACTAAGGGGCCTAAAGTGTGCCAAGATAACATCCCCCAAACCATTACACCACCACCACCAGCCTGCACAGTGGTAACAAGGCATGATGGATCCATGTTCTCATTCTGTTTATGCCAAATTCTGACTCTACCATCTGAATGTCTCAACAGAAATCGAGACTCATCAGAAGAGGCAACATTTTTCCAGTTTTTAACTGTCCAATTTTGGTGTGCTCTTGCAAATTGTAGCCTCTTTTTCCTATTTGTAGTGGAGATGAGTGGTACCCGGTGGGGTCTTCTGCTGTTGTAGCCCATCCGCCTCAAGGTTGTGCGTGTTGTGGCTTCACAAATGCTTTGCTGCATACCTCGGTTGTAACAAGTGGTTATTTTAGTCAAAGTTGCCCTTCTATCAGCTTGAAGCAGCCCATTCTCCTCTGACCTCTAGCATGAACAAGGCATTTTCGCCCACAGGACTGCCGCATACTGGATGCTATTCTCTTTTTAAACCCTAGAAATGGGTGTGCATGAAAATCCCAGTAACTGAGCAGATTGTCAAATACCTTGACCGGCCCGTCTGGCACCAACAACCATGCCACGCTCAAAATTGCTTAAATCACCTTTATTTCCCACTCTGACATTCATTTTTGAGTTCAGGAGATTGTCTTGACCAGGACCACACCCCTAAATGCATTGAAGCAACTGCCATGTGATTGGTTGAGTAGATCATTGCATGAAGGAGAAGTTGAGCGGCTGTTCCTAATAATCCTTTAGGTGAGTGTAGAATGCTCAGTAGCTTATTTTTTATTAACTTATTACTACAATTATCCCTCTCTTCATCCCACACCCCAGACATGACATGAAAAATGTTGTGGAACAGAAACAACAACCAGAGATATTTATAAGCTACCATTTTGTTGTCATAGATGTTTGCCAACAGGGGGTGCTGCAGCACCTCTACTTCCTGTGCCTCTGAACCAATCCATTTTGGTTACAAGCAATGGAGCCTTGCCTCATCCAGTGGTTACATGTATCACATGGAGCCATATGGTGGATCCCATACACTCCTCCCTGAGTGCACTGTGTAGAATGTCGGACTCTAAAAACAACTATGTTCTCTTTCGGTGGCTATCTTACAAAAGCAGTACAAAGTGTATTTCTTGATATTTTGAGAATTGGAAAAACTATTTACATGGGGACAAAGATTTTTCTACATTATACTGTGCTTTTTTGCCATTTGAAAACAATATTGCAATGAGGACAGAGTTGTCCTTCTTCAGTGTTTACCAATGGACATGCAACAGAGCATCTTTTAATAAATCATGCATGTTAACCTGTGATTTTGTGTATACACAGCAAAATCACCAGTGTTAAATCAACCCTGAGAGTGTTAAAGTAACACTCTCAGTGTTCTACATTATATAAACACTGAGAGTGTTAATTTAACACTCTCAGAGTTGATTTAACACTGGTGAGTTTGCTGTGTAATAAAGCACTGCATAGTGTAAGGGATCTTTATCCCATATAAATTATGTTTTAATTTTTTTAATATCAAGAAATACAGATTTTAACAGTTTTTTAAGCTGTTCACAAATTAAAGAGAAAGTACTTTGTTTCTAGAATTTCTGCAAATAGTACCTTTTTCCTCAGATTGACCAATTTACTTTTTGCTCATCTTTGAAAGTTATTGTTTATAGTCCAATAAAGCTGTCATTTTATATCAACAAATGCATAATAATTAATCCCTTTAGAGGACTACTTAAAACTCAATTTTGAAATTTTTTGATAATACTGCAATTGTCTTCTCAAAAAGTACATTATAGAATAAAAGATGAAAGACCCAAGTTTATTTTTGTAAAACAAACAAGAAAAATAGGGTTTTTTCTCCAATAATGTGAATCTGTTTTGAAAATGACTAAGGCATCAATTCTCCATGCAGTGCACTTACCAGTTATTCAGCATTTGCTTTTCAGCAGAATGTTTTATTATGTTAGGACAACATTAATGAGGAAAAAATAAGACAGAGACAAACTGGATATCCAGTGACCCAGCAACAAACTGCCAATACAATCTTCAGGATTAAAGTATTTAATGACACTACAAGAACATACACACTCTTTCCAAAAACATTAACCAATTTTCATGCAAAGTTATTCTGTTCTATTATATTATTTAATGGCCATGAACAGAACCAAGTCTAGAAGCATAACATACAAAGATGCATGAGAAAAATATGTAGCTGGCAGCAAAAACAGTGGGATGTGTTTTGCCTGGATCGAAAACAACATTCAAAGAGTAAAGGATGTAATATATGACACAATTTTCTTTATTTTTATGTAATGTTTAAAGAGTAAGAAAAAAATTGTGTTAAAATATAGAGGAAATGGATTAGTTAGAATCCAAGGCTTCACATGATGGGGCAGTTTTCCATTTTAGGACCACTCTTAAAAGAGACAGTAAGAGAAATGTCAGTATTTTGTTTTATGTTCATTTTTGTATTTGCTGTTTATGTTGTTTAACATTACCAACAAATTTATGAAAAACAATGCAATCACTACAGTGAGTCACTCTGGTTAAGAGCATCTGCTAAATCACTTAAATATTTTATATGATGCAGATTAATGATTATACAACATGTAATTAGAAAAAGATTTGTGTACTTTCCAAATGGTATAAAGTATTATTCAAATCAGTTTTTTGTAATGGGGACTGTAAATATTGAGTTGAGCTCTACAATTTTTACATTTAATTTTGCACACACTCTTTTCCAGAGAGACAGTAGTCAGCGCATATATATATTTTAGTGTCCCCCCTTATAGTAACAGACCCAAAGCACTAGGACCTACCTTACGAGGTGTGCTGCTGCTCACGATATAGGAGTGTGGGATAAAGCCATCAGCAATTCCCCCGCTACGGATTGATCGGGAGGCAGAGGACACAGAGAAACCACTGACAGACTTGTTTTCAGATGGCAGGCCGCAAGAGCCACACCGGCTACGCAGGTTATACTCACTATCTCCACCGCATGTGCTATGGGCCACCTGCAGGGGGCGTCAAAGGTCAAAGAAACATCTAAATATGTTATTTCGCTAGGTTCCTCATAGAAGTGCCAAAGGCACACCTATTGTATTTTCCAGTCAGTTGATCGTCCTCACCATATCATCATCATCATGATCCTCAAATAGGGTACGCGTTACTTTCCTTGTAGCCATTTCCTAAACAGAGAGTGAGAGAGAGAGAGATGAGAACTTTGTTACATGACAATTATTGTCATTGCTGTCTTTGAATTAGTTAATAGTGAGTGCCCACTGCCCACCTCTCCATTGGCACTGATCAGAATGGTCTGGAACTGTTCTCCAGTGCCCCAGGATGTCTGATTCTTCCACACTAGGTCAGAAGGGGGGTTATGGCTGCCCCCTGCTGCGGCTGCCCAGATCTAATCCCCCCAAAAAATATATAAAATAAAGTGGTGGAAAGTATATTTTTGTTACATTATATTCATTTAGCAGATGTTTATATGAATAGCAACTTAGAGTAAGTACAGGAACAACCGCTAAAGCATTTTAGATCCTTGCTCAAGGACACCACAACATTTTGCCCACTGAGGAATTCAACTTGTCACCCTTCCAATTACAAGCCTGACTTGTAACCATTGACCACCTGATAGTATTCTACCACAACCAATCCATGGTAGTCATTTTTTAATTCATACATCTATCTTCATTGCACATCCTATCAATAAGAGACTCATACATAGATCATTTTCTTTTTCCAGGTAGCCAAATGTACATACCGTGACCCGCTGGCCGGCCTTCAGGATGAATTTAGCAGGGAACTTGAAGGTGATGGAAGCTCCGGATCCCACCCGTCGCTTCAGCAACCAGTTACCCAGGATTTGATCCTGTGGGAGTGATGTAATAAATGGATTACCTATTAAAGTGATTGAGTAGCAGTCATTTCCATAAACATTTCAAAACATCCTTTGCCACCCTCATCTTTTTTTATTTTTTGTATTTAACCTTTATTTAACCAGGTGGGCACGGTGAGAACAATTTCTCATTTAAAACGGCGACCTGGCCAAGATAAAGCAAAAAGGTGCAAGTACAGACAGAGTTACACGTAAATACAAATACACAAGAATTACACAAAGGGTACAGTAAGGACGAAAGATAAAAAATAAAGTCGAAATACAGTTGAAGTTGAATGAGGTAGATGTAAGTACATGCACAATTAGTGCAAAGAGATCTTAGCACTCTTATCTTAATAGGAAAACGACAAACCCACTGCTCTCACCTCATCTGCTTGATTGCTGAGCCGCACATATTTTCCATCCAGATCCACTTCACTCACAGTGACACGTCCACTGGCAGATGCTTGCTGAGTGATGCGTGTGCGCGCCACACTGCCTCCTATCAGGCTGGAGGCATCGATATCTGTGTCGTTTAGACGGCGCTTCTTTGTAGAGGAACTGCAGTGGACGGTACGGCTGCCTGAGCCTGAAGAGCGGCTTTCCATCACTCGCATGGGAGGAGGGCTGGGAGACAGACGCAGCCTTGGGAAGTAGAATTGATCCATGATGAGACAGATGGAGAGATGATTCATTAAAAGAGAAAGATAGGGAGAGGAAGTGTAATATGTGACTAAGTTTGTCATTTGGGTCATTTCTACAATCTGGTACCTTTTGTGGCCCCATGATTTATTCCTACATATCTTGTGCAAAATTTGAAACAACATTCTACTATACAAGTCAATGACATGTACCTCAGTTTGAATTCTAAACTCTTTTTTATTCAGTTCATTTTAGCTAAATTGCCCACAAACATTGTCATTCACATTCACTTATATTTGGGATTTTGTCAAAATCATTCTTACTATTTTATAATATTTATCTAACTATATGCTTACTTCTGATCAAATATGATTCAGAATGTGATACACGCATATTTAATTATTAAAATAATGACATTTTGTTGTGTCCCTAAATTTACTGTCCACCCTGTTATGCTGTGGAAAATGATTGGGAAGATTTTCCTTCCTTCCTAATTCCCTCTCTAATCCTGCATGGTCGGCAGCTACACAACTCCTTGTACAGATCTGTGGGATGACGAGGGACGCACACATGGTTCATCCAACCACGTGTCACCCAGAAATTCTTCTGTATTAATAATTTAGTTCTTCTCAAGTCACTTATATTTCAGGAAGTGACATCATTACTTGGAGGGAAGCCAACCCTGAGATGCAAAGTAAACATAAATTCGAAGATAGACACTTTTTGACTGGCAAAATGGCAGCCAGCAAGAAACACAAATTGCTAAGGTGAGTTGTATAAAACCTTTATTTTTAGTAAACTCTGTGTACACAAACAATGTTCTCAATGCTCAAGTTCATGTGTACAGGCCCTGGTGATACGAGCAAAGTTTCATGTTGTGTCGAGGCTTCTTAGTGTTTTAAAAATAGCAATTTTGATGCTATCATAATAGTGCCCCTATCCCTCCCGTTCAAAAGGTGATTTGACCGAAACCAAAAATACGGAAAATCTTAAAAGTGGCGTTTACGTCCTAATTATGATTTTAAACAAAAGTTTGACTCATGTACATAAAAATAAATACCTTTTTAGTAAGAGTTATGCTTTAATTGGGGATGCCGGGCTCACATTACGTTTGGGACTGGAGTGAATGGATCTTAATTGGGGATACCGGGCTGGCTTATTTTCGGGACCGGAGTGAATGGAAGTGTGTAGTGCATCAAACCCATTGTGTGAAACTGTTCCGTTTCCCCCAGTCCGGAAGGTTATGCGAGCCCGATGCCCCCAATTAAGATCCATTTACTTTGGTCCCGAATGTAATGCGAACCCGGTGTCCCCAATTAAGATCTACCAACTGCGGCTGGATGAATGCTCCATCAGTGTTCCAAGCCTTTGTGAATGACACCTTCCGGGACATGTGGGGATGTGGAGTGGTTGGGTACATTTATGACATCCTGGTGTACACAGCCACATGCGAAAAACACATGTCCTTGGTCCGCAAAATTCTTGGAAGGCTGTTGGAGCATGAGCTCTATGTTAAGGTTGAAAAAATGCCTTTTTTTTTCAATATGCCATCTCCTTGGATTATCGCATTTCATCGACAGGGATGGAGATGGAGGATCGCATGGAAGCTGTGAATAATTGGCCAACCACAGTAAAGCAGTATAGAAATTCCTAGGTTTCGCCAACTATTACAGTAGTTTCATTCGTAGCTTTGGCAAGGTGGCAGCTTCGATCACGTCTCTGTTGAAGGGTGGACCGAGCAGGTCGCGATGGGCCGAGGAGGCGGATAGGGCCTTTACCTCACTGAAGGTCCTGTTCTCATCCGCACCTGTCCTGGCTCACCCCGACCCAGCAATACAGTTTGTGGTGGAGGTTTCTGAGAGTGAGATCGGGGCGGTGCTGCCGCAGAGGTCAGGAGCCCCTACGAAGCGCCGTCCATGTGCATTCTATTCTCAGAAGCTGACACTTGCCGAGCACAACTATGACGTTGGCGATCATGAGCTGTTGGCAATTGTCAATGCCCTCAAAGCATGGAGGCACTGGCTCGAGGGGGCTAAACACCCTTTCCTCATTTGGACTGACCACCTTAACCTGGAGTACATTCAGTCAGCGTGTTTTGGGAAATGGAAATTCAGCAGGCTTTACACGCGGCGCATGCTCCTGTGCAATGTCCTGAGGGTTTACATTTCCTCCTGTTCAAAGTGTGCCCTTAGTAAAAAACCAAGGCACATTTCTGCAGGGAAATGAATGCCTCTTCCTGTTCCACAATGACCATGGTCACATTTATCTAACAATTTCCTCACCAATCTCCCTCCCTCAGAGGGGCACACTGCAATCTTAGTGGTTGTGGACAGGTTCTCGAAGGCCTGCCGTCTCCTACCTCTACCTGGGGTGCCCTTGGCCCTGCAGACCGCAGAGGCTTTGTTTATGCATGAAAATAAGTGTGCAGGTTCATGAGGACTTATTGCCAAGAACGGCTGGGGGAGTGGGCTAAATCTCTTGCGTGGGCCGAGTACACCCAAAATTCGCTACACCACTCCTCCACGGGGTTCACTCCTTTCCAATGAGTGTTGGGGCACCAGCAGGTTCTGGCCCCTTGGCACCCAAGTCAGACCCAGGTACCCGCAGGAGAAGATTGGTTTGGACGTGCGGAGGAGACCTGGGGCCTCATGTATAAAATATTGCACAGCTTACATACCAAAAGATGGCGTCCGGCCAAAACTGGAAAAGTACGTACGCACAGAAAAATTCACATGTATAAAACCGGTCGTACGCCAGGTCCTGCGCATCTTTCCTTTATAAATCACATTCAACGTGAGATTGAACACACGTGAACGAGCCACTGACCCCGCCTTGCCTCCTCCCATAAATTAATATGCAGATAGCCTATATATGCCATTTATTTGCCTGAATTACAATGGCTAAACAAGCAAAAAATAAAATTTTTACAGACTGTGAGATCGAGGTTCCAACAACAGAGGTGAAGGCGAGGAAACGTGGCCTGTCATCATTCTATTAGGAAAAAAAAGTTGGCGGAGTGGAAAACTGTCACTAGGTTCATAACACATCATAATCAGGCAGCGCCAACGGCCTTTCAGCAGCGGTATGGTCCGCTCCACCACTGACCGAGCCCCCTATATGTACATCATTGTAACGCTGCACTTGCTCATTTTAGGGGTTTGTGAGCAGGGTGAGGAGCCAAGTTTGCAACGGGTATACATTAACCACATACTCAGATGCAAATACAAGATCATTGCCTTATTTTACCGTATAGCCTAATGATCATAAATGACATTTATTACTAATAAGCCAGCCATCCTGCACAGCCCCTGCTTGCGACAACATTTGTCAAACACATTTGCGCATCACAGATCACTTGCACATTAATAGAGTGGAAGTGTTTTCTGTTCACATAAGCAAATTCATTATGGTGCACTTATAGCAATGTGAGTGCAGTCGATGGCTCAGATTACATTTGAAAATCATCTCATCGCTGCGAATTGCAGTTTAATGTTGGCCTGCTTACCAACAGCGAAGAGAAATTGTATGTACCTGGGTGACATACGGATGAGACAGTTCCATACAGCTGCCATGGTGCGGCTCAGAGATGGTTGGGAAATGCCTGACCGGTAAGCCAGCTCTCTCTGAAAAGTGCCGGTTGCGAGGAAGCCCAGTGTGGTGAGAACTTGCAAAGCGACAGGTAACGCGTAGTTCCTTGCTGTTTCACGTTCTAAAGCCGGCCCAAGCTCAGCACAGAGTTCCAACAGGATAACCCTTGGCAACCTGAATCGACTCATAAGCCAGTCATCATCGCGGGCCAGCAAATCAGTTTGGTCTCTGAATACACGCTCTCTCCGGATTCTCCTATTTGCAATGCCAGCAGCCATTGCGCGTTAAATATAGCAGCATGATTTACGCGTCATTTTATAGGCTACACCTAATTTCCCACACCTTGTTCACTTATTTACACATAATCCACAGAATCAATTGAGCATCACCAGTGAGTGAATTTGCACAACTGTTACTGGAGGTGGATCCGGGCGTCATGCCACCTGCGCGTTATGAATGAGCCAAAGTCAGGCTCACAGAGACAATTGCATTTTCCCATGCCAATCTTGTAGCTGCACAAGGAGTATATATTTCATCGGTGGTAAATAATATGTGCCTTGTGCAATGTAAACCATATACAGAGGGTGACATGCATTTCCTGAATGAATTTGTCGTTCGTTTGACACCCTCAATTTTAACAGAAGTTATTGAGTAGTGGCAGATTGAGGTAATAGCATTTCCCATTTGGGTTTTGGCATTTTAAGGTGAGTCATCCACATCAATGATCAAACTTTTATTAGCGGATATAATTATTTGTTTAGAATAGTCAACGTCATAGACGTATTACAGTAACTGTAGTGGACACTTTATTTTGTAATGTTTGGTGAGTTATGGCACTTTTCAGTTAGAATTTGTCACGTTACAGAGCCAGACAAGACTTTGCGCACATTCTCACGCCTGCTCAAAAGTTTCCATGACGGACCGCATATTCTCACGTCAAGTAATTTTTTATACATCACAACGTGTGCTTGGAAACCAGCGTACGCAAGCTTGTCGTGCGTACGCAATGTTTATACATGAGGCCCCTGGAACGCCGCGCATGTCAGTCTCCAGTGGGCTATCCGCCGCCACAAATTCCAAACTGAACGTTGTCGCAGAGCCACGCCCCTCTACCAGCCATTGGATCAGGTCTGGCTGGGATGTGTTAGACCCCTCACTCCTGTCCAGATCATCCAGCGCCGCGCCCTCTGGGTCGTCCCCTGGGCAGGTCGGCCACTGGGCAGTGTTACTTGTAAGTTCAAGTTAGTGGACTGATTGTAAGAGGTCAGCTATATTGTCTTATACTCCTTGTTGCCTCTTAAAGGAGTTTTGTGGCCTGAAGCTTGTCACCCTTTATTTTTGTTAATTACTAAACTGGGCTTGTATGTGAATTCAGTATACTATACCCAGTAAAGCTTGGAATAATTTTTATTCTGCGTGTGACTCCTCATTATCCACCACAGCTGTGACATTGTTAATGCTTTGTCTGATTGCGCAAAAACTCCAGCAAAATTCTGGAAAATCCAGCAAAATTCTAGAAAATTCAGCTAAATTCTGGAAAATCCAGCAAAATTCTGGAAAATCCAGCAAAATTCAGAAAATTCATTAAATCATTGAAAGGCTGCAATTCCTTTTTTCTTCCCGATCAAATTAATCATTACTGACAAAGCATTCGACCAACATTTTATTTCTGCAGGCAACCAACACTACCTCAGTGTAATACGGATACTATTGGAGGAGATTCTCTAAATTACACAGATAATGTTGGTCAGGGGTTTTAGAGGAGACATTCAGGGATATAAAGGACTGTTTTATATTCTGGGTTTCTTCCACCAGCGGGACTGTACAGAATTATGTTTTCCTTTTATTAGTGCTTTTACGCAAACAGGTGTTATGCATGGCAGGTCTTTTTCCATGTTCTATTTATGTTTATCATGACGGATGTATGGAAGTTTTGTTTACCCTATATCACTCAGGCACATATTTGGGTTAGTTAGAGCACTAGCCATCTCTATGCTCATTACGTACACAGGTGCCTTTCATTTTACACCCTACTACTGGGTATTTAAGCCTGAGAACTATACACATCCTTGTCTGATATTAATTACTGTAGACATGTTTTCTGTTAGATGCAACCTGCCTTGTAGGATTTGAATTGTAGGATTTGACCGTTGAATTTTGGACCCTGGCCTCTGCTAGTTGGTGGAACCCACCTGCGCTCCTATCACTCTTTTGTGAGGGTCTTCGAGAGGAAGTGAAACTGGAATTGGCCTGCCGCGATGATCAGGCCAACCTGGACCAATTATTCACCATGGCCACTCAATTGGACCGGCTGTTATGTGCCAGGAGGAGACCAGCTGATCGTACCCCAGTGCCTCTTCTAGATTAGCTCTCAACCAAGGCGGTCGCATTTTCTCCCTCTCCCTTCCCCTATTTCCCTGCTTGCTCTTCTTGTCTCGTCTTTGTCATGTTGAGAGACTCTCGTAGCACTGCTCTCCAAACTAAGGAAATTATGGATTGATCAACTGGTCTCTAAACGCAATTGACACCATTTTCTCATCGAGAAGCTTGGGTTTGGGGGAACCTAACTGCCCTGCCGGAACGTATGCAGCTGGCTACATGATGGACGCATGGGAGAGGTGGCGGGTCGTGTGTCTGGCGGCTCTTTCCGTGGAGGACGTTGAAGATATCTACCTATTCGGAACCATGATAACAGGTCTTCTGCTGATGGGAAGCAGATTAGGCGTTGCCCTGGTTTATCGTGAAATTAAGAAGACGGTGACAGCTGTTCATAGCCCCACAGGGCTGCCCGTCATGATTGAAACAGTGGGCAGAGCTGTCTGCACTCAGACTGGGTCTATAGACCACCAAGTTGGTTAACATCATGGAGAAGCTCACAGTTTTGCAAAGGAAAATTGATCGTTTCGGAGACCAAAATGGACCAAATTGATTCAAGACGGACCAGCTGTGCAAAGTGAATGCGGCTGCTTACCCCAAGAAGTCAACAAATCTTATCTATTTCGGCTCACCACAACCGGCCTTGGACAACGCGCTGTTGGAAAACAATCCTCCCGGATAGCATTGCAGTGAAATGCTCTTGTTTTTGTTCCCTCCCCCATCACCAGACAACTGGTGATTGTGACTCTGTCTGGGACATGACCAAGGTTGTCTCCATATCAACATCCTGCGGACTTGTCACTTTGGGATTGTAGCTAGACACAGAAATCTCCAGGCCTACACACACACACAAACTCTCACACATCTATACTGATACACCTCCCCCCATCCTCCCGCCTTCGCAGCTTCATACCCGGCCGCCTGACAGACGGGTCTGTGACCAGCGCCTTGAGGCTGCAGGACCGGATGGCTGCCTTGTCTGGTTCTGGCTATCTCATTCCCCTTTTTCCCGCCCCCCACCACAATCTGTTGCAAGTCTTGTTCAGAGTGTACTGACTGTGCTAAAGATGCTGAGGTGTTTTTTTCATGTTACCACACTGTACCCCCGAAGGGGCATAATATGGGGCTGCCTTTTTTTTCTCCTCGACTTTCCTCATGTAATGCTGTATTGTTTTTCTAAATCCCTGTCTTCCTGTTCTGTCTACCCCCTCTTGTGATGTTTGTTGTATGAACAGGTTGATGGCTAATTTTGCTGGTACTTGTGACTAAGTGACAATAAAGGCTACTATGACTCAGGTGGGCCACTCCAAGGAAGAGCCGATGGAAATGGACGCTACATGTCTAAATACAGGAGAGAGGAGACGTCGGATTTGTCTGGGATTGTGTCTGTATTGTGGAGAGGAGGGGCATCTCCTTGCTCACTGCCCTAACATCTGCGGTGCTGCACGGCTGTCAGGAGGATCTTCCCCGTCCAACAAGTTAGGACTGACATTGTCTGGTTTAGTCCTGTCTGGGAATGTGTTTAAGTTGGACGTTCAGTTTGGTGATTGTTCCCCAGCCTGTCCCACCACGGCTCTCATCGATTCGGGGGCTGCGGGTAATTTCATAGATGAGGGTCTAGTACAGCGCATGACCATTCCGGTCGAGGAGCTCTCAGTTCCTATTCCTGTTCTCGCCGTGGACAGTCATCCCATAGGCAGTGGCTCCATCACCAGTCAAACCACACCCGTTTCTGTATCGATGGGGAATCAGCACACGGAACAGGTTTGTTTCTATGTAAAATCCTCTCCTGCACATCCCGTGGTCTTGGGTATGCCGTGGTTGATGAAACATAACCCCATCATTGACTGGAGAAAGAGGCGCATAGTTAGTTGGTCTACCGAGTGCCAGGAGAGATGTGGTCCGAGGTTCGTCCACACACAACCACTATAGAAAGCCTGGAGTTAAACGTTGAGTACCAGGACCTGAGTGAGGCATTTTCGAAGACTCAGGCTTCACAGCTGCCACCTCATCGTTCCTGGGATTGTGCTTTGGAACTGCTTCCAGGTGCAGCCTTACCACAGAGCCACGTCTACCCTCTGTCCAGGGCTGAGACAGAGGCCATGGAGACGTATGTTCGGGAATCCCTGGTGCAGGGACACATCAGACCCTCCACGTCCCCCATCTCCTATTTCTTTGTCAAGAAAAAGGATGTCCCTGCGTGGATTACAGAGCCCTGAATAAGATCACAGTAAAATACCGATACCCTTAACGTTAATCAAACTGGACCTCCTTAGTGCCTACAACCTGGTACATATTAAAAGTGGGGATGAATGGAAAACAGCATTTAGTACTACATCGGGGCATTACGAATATCTTGTCATGCCCTATGGCCTTGCTAACGCTCCTTCCGTTTTTTCAAGCCTTTATCAATGAGATATTCAGAGACTTACTGTGCCAATCAGTGTTGGTCTATATTGATGCCATATTAATCTTCACCCCCACCTATGTGTCTTATGTACAGCATGTCAGAGGGGCGTTGGCTAGGTTATTACACCATCACCTTTACGCAAAGGTGGAGAAGTGCCAATTCCATCAACCCTCCGTCTCCTTTCTGGGTTACGTCATCACCAACAACTGACTTGAGATGGAGATTGACAAAACGGACGCTGTACGGTCCTGGCCGATTCCCACTATTGTAAAGGAGGTCCAGAGGTTCCTTGGGTTTGCCAACTATTACTGGGGCTTCATCAGGTCATTCAGCACTGTGGCTGCACCCATCTCAGCTCTGCTCAAGGGAGGACCCCGTCGCCTGGGTTGGACCCCAGAAGCAGAGAAGGCATTCCAAACTCTGAAGGACCACTTCACCACAGCCCCATCCTCCGCCATCCTGACCCGGGTCTGCCTTTTATCGTCGAGGTGGATGCCTCAGAAATAGGGATTGGTGCAGTTCTCTCTCAGCAACAAGGTAATCCACCCAAATCATATCCATGTGCGCTTTATTCTAAAAAATATACCTCAGCAGAGCGCAACTACGATGTGGGGGATCAGGAGCTCTTGGCTGTAGTGGAGGCTCTAAAGAGATGGCGGCACTGGCTAGAGGGTGCTGCGCATCTGTTCCTTGTGTGGACCGACCATAGGAACCTGGAATATTTGAGGGTGGCACGACGACTCAACGCCCGACAGGCAAGATGGGCTTTATTTCTAACATGCTTTGACTACAACCTCTCCTACAGACCGGGCACAAAAAAACGGAAAGGCCGATGCCTCGTTCCTTTGCGGGTGTGGGCTTGGAACGGAGGAGACTACAATGATACTTACTGTGCATATTATCGCTCCTATGCTGTGGGATGTGGATGAGGAAATCAGGCAAACACAGGTAACCAACACTCCATCTCCTAACTGTCCCCAGGGATGCCTGGTTGTTCCCAATGATTACAGGGATCGGCTTCTGGTATGGGCGCATACAGCGCAACCCTCGGGGCATCCGGGTATAACACATACTCTCCAAGCTCTCCAAACCAAGTATTTGTGGCCCCAGATCTCTCAAGATGTGCGTCGGTACGTAACTTTCTGCTACACCTGCGCTCAAAGCACCAGACCTAAACATCTGCCATTCGGTAAGCTACAGCCTTTACCTATTCCAAATGGACCATGGTCTCACATCTCTGTAGACTTCATCTCTGACCTGCCAGTGTCTAAGGGTTGTACCACTATCCTAGTAGCAGTTGATAATTTCTCCAAATCCTGCAGGCTCATCCCCCTTCCAGGGCTGCCTTTGGCCATACAGACAGCCGAGACAATATTCACATTTGTCTTCAGGGTATACAGGCTGCCTGAGGAGATCGTCACAGACCGGGGTCTGCAGTTCACATCTTGTGTATGATGGTCCTTCTTGCGAGGCTGGGGGTCTCTTTTAATCTGTCTTCCAGGTACCACCCTCAAACGAACGGGCAGGTGGAGAGGGCGAACCTGGAGATTGGCTGTTTCCTCCGGACATATTGTGGGACCCGGCATGGTGACTGGGGTGATATTTTCCCCTGGGCTGAGTATGCCCAAAACTCCCTTCTCCGAGAGGCCACAGCACTGACCCCATTCCAGTGCGTTTTAGGGTACCAACCCCCCTTGGTTCCCGGGCAACCCGATGACTCCCGGATTCCGGCTGTGGATGGGTGGTTCCGTCGAGTGGAGGCCTTGTGGTCCGCGGATCATACCTGCCTTCAACGAGCAGTTAGACGTTTCCAGCAGCAGGCGGATCGACGTCGGAGTGAGCCTCCTCCTCTCCAACCAGGCGACATGGTCTGGGTTTCCACGAGGGATATGGCCCTATGCACCCCAGGCAGAAAACTGGCACCGCGCTTCTTGGGCCCCTTCCCCATATTACGCAGGGTGAACAACGTAACTTACACCCTCCAGCTTCCCCCACACATGAAGAGTTCACCTTCTTTCCATGTCTCCCTCCTCAGGCCGGCGGTTAGGGGTCCTCTCGATGATGACAGGCATGGAATCGTTCTGCCGGCCCCGCTGATGGTGGAGGGGGAACTGGCATGTGCAGTCCGTGCCCTTCTGGACTTCCAGAGACATGATGGAGTGTTGCAGTACCTGGTCGACTGGGCGGGCTACGGCCCTAAGGAGAGAATTTGGATACCCGCTTGTGACATCCTGGACCCTTCTCTGCGGACGGAGTTTCACTGCCTTCGTCCGGATCGTCCGGGCCCCCGTCCCCGGTGGCGTCCTCGCTCTCAGGCCTCTGGCCTCTATTGCGGCTGGAGCCGCTTCTCAATGGGGGGGTACTGTAATGATCACCTTGACCTCTGGACCTGTTCGGCGCTTCTCTTCTCCAGAGTTTTAGAGGAGACATTCAGGGATATAAAGACATGTACCATCTCTGTTTATTAAACATCTCTTGCGACTGCACCTGCTTCCTATTTCCTTGACCGTTACAGTTTTGTTGGCTATCAAGTCCCTTTCTGCTAGGTATATTCAATTTCCATATGATGATGCTCAGCAAACTGTGATTAAAAGACAATGTTATGAGATGGGTTTCCAAATGTGATTGCCGCGATTGATTGTACTCTAGTGCATCTGTAGCCACCATTTATGAATGATTATGCATTTATAAATCGCAAAAACTTTCATTAAATCAACGTTTAGATCATATGTGATGCCAGGATGTTTGTTCTGAATATGGTAGCCCGGTGGACCTGGGGGGATGTTCCAAACAAGGAACAAGGCTACAGGGGGGCACACTGGCTGGAGTTATCTCCTCAGTGACTTATGCCTGCATTAAATTATTATAAAAGTTCTACATAGTTCCTTGGTGAAATGGTTTGATGTGATTCCTCTAGGTGACAAAGGTTATCCCCTGACTGAAAACCTTATACCACTGCTAGCAAATCCCCAAACGAGCAGGACTGCAGGTTCAACAGTGCGCACACACGCACACAAACCACAGTCGAGAGATGTATAGGTTTACCCAAGGGTAGGTGGCTCTGTCTTGGGTGAGCGGGGGGGGACTCTGCTATACACCCCAGAGCAGGCCTGCAACATAATTATGGCATGCAGGGTTCTCCACAATATTGCGCTGGAGAACAGAGTACTATTCAATGAAGATCTGTGGCCACAACAGCCACCATTGGGGGCTCTACAAAGGAGACAATCTAATTCTGCACTTCTTATATAGTAAGTGCTATCTTTGAGTAAGAAAGCTACTTCAAAAAATACAATATGGAATGTTTAGTGAAAAAAAAATCATTTATTTGAAATGCATTCAAAGCGTTTATCGCTTTCATGACTGTAACAGTGACAGTAACTTCAGTCCACACTACATTTTTACTTGATCCATTGATGCCTGATTTTAAGTTTCCAAATAAAAACAAGCAGTTGGCCTCCACCTGACACCAGAGCATCTCTATTTCTTTCTCAGAGAAATTAATTTTCTTTGCCGGATGTCGCTTATCCATGTCGTTAATTCTAAGGCTGAGGACTCTAACCTGTGAATATATGTGGGTGTGATATTTATATTACGATTGATTTTAACCATCTGAATTATCAACACCCGTTCATTCGTACACTGAAATTGTAGTGATACGAACATTTTGTATATCATCGTGAGCCCCTTCAAAATATGTTTTCTGCACTCAGATCTACGCTTGTTTCTATGCACTTTTGATAAATGAGGGCCAGTGTAATATAGTGTCTGAGAGAGAGAGGTAGATCTATGGTAATTCAAAGTGGCAGTGCAAAAATAACACTAGAGTAGGTGGTGTAATGACCAAGGCTGTGGAAAAAGGAGTGTGCAAAACATACAAAGACAGCTGTGCGGGTGAGAGTGTGTAAAATGCATTAATGGCCGAAAAGAGAGGGTGGAGTCAACAATGGTGTGTCAGTAGATTTGATAGTAGTACTTTGAAGGTGGATAAAGGGACAGTGGATTCAATCTTCAAGGATTTTTGCAGTACGATCCAATCATTACCAGTGGAGAAGATCTGCTTTTTCATGCTTAGTGCCTAATTTTTGGAATGGTATCGGTATTGCATTTGGATGGCTTAGTGAATATGTGTCGTTTTATTGTAAGGATTTTATACTGATGAATATGTTGGTTTAAATTAACTGTGAATATGTATTGTGGATGGTTTTATTTGCATGTGTGCCATTTATTTGTTTGCCTGTGTTTCTAGGGCACACTTGTAAATGAGACCCAGGTCTCAATGTGTTCTCCCTGGTTAAATAAAATAAAATTAGTATTGTATTGTATCATGCATATTTTAGGTATTCAATACACCTACCTCTGTTCCTCTCCCTCCAGTAGTTTCCTATAGGCACAGATCTCCATATCCAGGGCCAGTTTGACATCCAGAAGCTCCTGGTATTCATCCAGCTGCTGCTGCATCCTTTGTCTCATCTCAGCCATCTCTCTCTCCTTCTCACCTAGCAGATGTCGTGTGGTTTCCCTCTCCTGAGACAATGCCTCCTCCAGGTCCCTCATCTTTGCCTCACGGGCTGCCAACTGTAATGGATGAAAAGGTTCTTATCCTCTTTTTGATTCACAATTTGTGGCTGGATGGATAGGCTTAATACTGCATTTTGTCTTCAGTAAAATAAATACTATGTGTAAAATCTTATTCAAAACCCTGGAAATACTTTCTCTTCCACCTCACCAGCTTACAAATGCAAAAAAAATGCAATAAAAATGTAAATGTGTACATTTACGAAACATAAAAATGTCAGTTTACTTTAACCTAACCCTAACCTCACCTTAACATTAACCTCAATAAACAAGCGTGTTATGACTAAACTAATCACTCCCCAAATACTTTCAAATGTAACCAACAGATTGGTCTATTCTTGGAAATGTTCTAGTAGAACGGCCATTCAATATGTATGAAAGTTCACATTTGAATGCCCATATCAATAAGTCTACGTAATGCAGCAAAATTTCCATTACAAACGGTTACCCACGTATTGCCAGAACAGGTAGAATATTGCCAGTGCATTTTTGTGGAATTTTTCTATACTTTTCCGATGTTTGAAATATTATGATATAAATGTTTTACAGTTATTGGAAGCTGGTCACTGAAACAGAAAATATTTTTGTTTTCACTTTTTGTTACAACATTCATTTTTTGTAGAAAGGGTTTACCTTTCATCATATCAAACCTGCTTTTTTTTTTTACAACTGATGAGGACATCAAAGAGTACTTGACTATGACCTGGAAAAAACTGTACCTGTTTTTGCAGCTGGCTGAGTTGGGCAGACATGGACTCTATGCGTACTCTGGTCTGCTGAAGCTCTTCATGGGCTGCACCCAAAAGGTGGCTGTTCCTGTCAGCAGATTGACAGGCATTCTCAAGCTGGCAGAGAAAAATAACAGGGCATCAGTACTTGGGAACCAGAATCAGTCATGGGCTCAAGTGATGCAATTCATCACAAATGTTATTTTATCATTAACCCACCATTTAATGAATTAATTAATTACTGTATTCATTTATTTATCATTATTTTATTCACAAAATAAAAAGCTCAAATCTCTAAACCAGTAAGCTCCATGCTATGGATGGGCTACAGTACCTTAGATGTGTAGGTCTTCTCTATGTCTTCCTTGTACATCTTGATCTGTTGCTCTTGCTGGGAGCGCATCTCCATTAGGGCCTCGGCCAGACGACTCTCAAAGTCCTCATGTTTTCCATTACTCAGTTCCACAATTCGGGATTCATGACGTCTCTTTGTTTCTCTTAGCTCCTGTAAGAGATTTACCAACAGAACTACAATGTTATGACCTGATTCTAGACATTAAAAACTTTTATGGATAGAAATAATGATTGAGTCTGAATTTTAATCTGTCTAGGAGAGATTTCCAGACCATAATTACTACTACAATTTTTTTCTACAAACTAATCTTCAAGGTCTAAAACTGTTGATTTAATTATCATGATTGTGATATTTATCATCATGATAACATAGGAATAGGCTTTTTATTCATTTAGCTGACACTTTCTTTCCAGAGCAGTATTGCAATGTAACACAATCTGACCTCAGAGTAGAGGTTTTTCTGGAACTCCAACTCTTCCTTGAGGGTCTGTATGCGGTTGTCTCCGTCCACTCTCTTAAGCATTTCATCTTGAAGCTGCTTCTTAACATCGCTCAGATTTGTCTCCAGCTAATCAGAAAGGAAAATGACATGCAGATACGGTACACATCATAGTATGCGAGCATATACAATTATGCTGCATTAGTCATTACATCAGCCTGACCTGTGTATGTGACCAATAATAATATTATAATTAACTGGAGAGATAAAAGTATGTTACAGTAGTGAGATGGAATAGTGCATAGAAGTAAAAACATCAGTTCACCTTGGCAAGCTGGGTCTTCAAGTCCCTGACCTCAACCTCTAGGTTGCGTTTCTCTCCAAGTGCAGTGGTCAAAGATGCATCCTTAGAGTTCAATAAAGCCTCCAGGTCCTTCAGTCTGAGTAATGCCCCCGCCAGGTCGGACTCTTTCTTTGTGTTCCTGAGAAGACATGCATTCACTGGAATCACTGGTTTGTATAAAAATAATTATGATGACTTTATAAAAAATTATAATCTTACACATTGAGAAAATGCAGGTCAATGAAAAAAACTATTTATACAATGTAAATACTGTCACACAATCTTTTAACATAAAGTAGTTAACAACATAATAATAATAATAATAATTAATTGGATTTACGTATATAGCGCATTTCAAGGACCCAAATGCTTTACACTGTATAATAATAGAAAAAGTACTTGTATATTTGTTTCCAGTAAGTTTTTATGGAACAATGTTTTACAGTGTACACATGGGCAGGGGGGACAAAATATATATTGTAACGTTTGACAAATCAAGTACAGTAGAATTATAAATATATTTATTCATTTCGTACTCTGCAATACAGTGAGGTTCCCCCATGCTGAAAAACATGCACTTGACAAAATGACCATTCTGCCAATACTGGATTTTGGAGATGTTATTGACATGCTCATCGCTAAAATCTCATCAAATTAGACATACCGGTACTTTATTACAATACCATTGTCTTTAACACCAGTGTCCCCTTCAAAACTCATTGTGATCATTATACCCTGGTAAACTGGCCCTCAATGCAAACAATGCCAGACTCACTGGTTACCAGCTCATCTAAAAATCCCTATTTAGGGGAAGTCACCACTGCACCTCAGTTCACTCCTCAATGTCAGCCTACCCAACAGAATGCTGTGCTATGGTAGGTACCTCACACTGTTCATCCCTAATCTTAACACCTCCTTCACTCAGTGTAAGGTCTCAATATTTATGACCTTACACTGGTCATCAGAGGTGGTTGAGTAAAAGTTCTCTGAGTCCACACATTTTGGGAAGTCCCTACTTATGACCAAAATGATCAGGTAAAGGGAGTTCATATCATAACAGTTACCTATGAAAGAAATAGAAAAAGTTAAGATAATATTACTCATGGCTTTGGTAAGATATTAACTCCCTTTACCTGATCATTTTGGTCTTAAGTAGGGACTTCCCAAAAGTTGTGAACTCAGAGTCCTTCAGAATAGCAATTTTACTCAGTACTTTTAATACCTCTGCTGGTCATAAGTGCAACTGCTAAGAGCATTCCCCACTTCTATTTATGCTACCTGATTAGGTGAGCAAAGTTGCATTTTATTCCATGTAATTTATAAATTAACCTGTTGTTTACCTATGCAATTCTACGTACCATCTCAGATGTACCTACTGAATGTTGAGTTGTTCAATGTGCACATACAATTTTTTTACTGTCTTTGATTGATGTTTTGGATATCATGTTTATCTAATTGTATTTGTGTGTAGCTAACTAGTTGTATATTTAGCATAGATAAATCATAGATCTAATTCAATGGGCTATTTTAGGGAAAGGGAAGCCTGATGGAGAAAGGTGGGGCTGAGTTTAGAGGAGTGTTTCCAGCCCTATGCTGTGACTCATAGTTTTATCTATATCCAACCAGTGTGACACAGCCAGTAGCCACAAGCCACAACTCTCAGTGTTTGGTTAAGAGGCTGCCATGGCAACTTGTCCTGGCTTTGCCAAACAAACGGCTGCCACCATCTCAATATTTATGGAAAAAGAATGAAGGAGGGGGGATAGGAACACTGCAAACACTGCCACGTATTGTACATTTACCCTCTGTCCCAAATGAAACTCAATTCTCTCTATGTAGTACAGTTGAGACCTGGTCAAACACAATTTAGGAAATAGTATGCCATTTGGAATGCAGATATAGAGACTGAGGTGTGCAAAATGGGGAAAGAGTTAGTCACAGGGACTGGATACTTGCAATTGGAGGGGATGTGAGCTGTTCTGTTCTGGGAAAGGTTTGAAGTCAAACTGCAGTATGAGTGAGTGAGGAGAATATGGAAATTGGTGGTCTGAGCAGGGTGCCCCATCAAAAAAATGAAGGAATTTACAAATTAAAGCATAGTTACAATGTAGAGCATTGGTAGAGCATGGCGTTTGCCACAAAACGGTTGTGGGGACAGTAAGAAATGTGAGGGACAGTATTCCTACAGTTACCCATTGCTCTAACATGCTTGGAATGATTACTGAAATGAAGATGCATAAGCATGATAAATCTTACTTAAAAATAACATTTACAATTGCCATATTCTCCCGAAATCTTATGGTGTTTTTTTTTACTTCAAAGCCTTCCTGTTTATTCATGATAAATGTAGTACCAATGTGATGAGCATTGGATTTGAGGTGAAATACTGTACAAGCACACTTTCAATCAATGTTTTTAAAAGGCCTCTAAGCCATTCCAGTACACGCAACAGCATAAATGAGGAGGCAGAACAAAACATTAACAAAAAAACAGGCGTATTTGTATATTGTTTTAATTAGAGATAAATTATTTAATCTCAGTAGGCCTCATTAGGTTTGATTTAAAAAAAGACATTAGCTCCCTGTGGCATATTGGCTGGGTCCAAAATGGCCAGACAGTTTTTATGCAGTGTGCTACTTTGGACCAATAGGAAACTAGAACTTTGATGTCTTAAACATATTTGGGTGACTCAGGGAGCCTAAATTGGAAACAGTAGGATGTCAAGGCATGGACATTTTGAATTCAAAGATTATCCATTTACACATATCTAAGGTTTCATTGAAGGTAAATTATGCTTTTCCTCTCACATTAGGGTGTGGCCAAACACTGTAAATGTAATAACTACTGTTACTAATTGTATAATAATTCCCTCTCACACAAACACACTAACACATAGTCAGTTAAATGCACGCGCATGCAGTGATATATTTGTGAGAAAGCATTCATCTATTTACACTGAAATTCATATTACACAGCAAAAGGTCCAGTGTTAAAATAACACTCTCATTGTTACACTGAGAGTGTTAATTTAACACTGGACTTCTTGCTGTGTATCCATAACCAAACCATAACCCTAACTCTAACCCCTAAGACAAAAGTAAAACGTACACACACCTGTTAATCGCTTAGCTATGTCCAGTACCATGTTTGTTTGCAAATAATACTGATGTTGTACCTGGCCTTGAGCTCCTTATAGTCTTCCCGCACCTTGCCCAACTCTAGCTGCAGGCGGGCACGCTCCTTGGCTACCGAATCCAGAGTCTGCCGAGCGTCAGCGAGCTCGGCCTGGTAGGCGGCCTTCATGCCGGTCAGCTCTCGGCTGATCTCAGACTCTGTTTCAGTAATGCGCAGCCGCAACCCCGCATTCTCGGATTCAAGCGAGCGCACTTTGTCGATGTAGACCGCCAAGCGGTCGTTGAGGTTGCACAGGTCATCCTTCTCCTGAAGACGTGTGATGCGGTTGGGGGAGAGAGGCGTGCTTGTGCCGCGGGGAGATCGACTCTGGTTGGGCGTTGACATGGTCGGTGAAGAAAACTTTGTAGTACTCTATGCAGGGAAATACATATGGATAGTCTATTTAAATATACATATAACCTGTATGCAACACATATGCCTGTATGTAAAAACACTGTGACCAAAAAGAGTTCCTAAAAGTTGCTAAAATTTTTCCCATTTCATCATAACTGCTAAATTTCAAACATATGTCATGGTTGAGTTACGATATTGATTCTACTTACAGTTTATACATAGCCTATATAAACAAGTTATTACAGAGTCAGACAAAAATTGGTTTAAGAAAATATAATTAAACAGAAACGTCTAAAAGTGCATTTTTAAGATAATTCTCAGAATAACATTCTAATTTTCTTACATTTGAAAACTATTGCTATTATGTTAGGACTATATTTAAATGAATTTATCAAAAAATGTATCATACTTCTGTATAAACGATTAAAGAATGCTTATTAAATAAAATATAAAAAGCTGTAAGAAAATATCCTTCATAGAAGGGTACAACTATTACCTCGTTGCTAGTAGATATTGAAAATCAAATGTAAATCCAAGTCTGTCTGATGGTCAATTTATATTTCCAACTGCTAAATAGCTAATTTCTCTGACCAGCCTGAGAACACTGTTTGAGAATCAAGACTTGTCAGTGCGATGAGGCATTCAGTGCTTGAAGCGGGGAAGGGGGGGGGCATAGAGATTTATAGAGGTCTCATCTGCGTGCATGTAAAATAACCACATTGGTATAATTAATGGAAAAATTCCAGTTTTTGTAACAACTACTACAGTACATCCCAACATCTTGGTTGTAGCACAGTAAAACTCTAAATCCTAAACCAGGAATTACAGGAAGTATTTATTTCAAATTACTAGAATCCTCCTTTTCGTCTGGAAGGTAAATTTGATAACAGGTTATTATATTTAGGACATGTAAAGCCTCTGAAACTACTGTAAATGCAAGGAAATTGCTGCTTTTTTTACAAAACAAAATCACAACCATCAGAGTCAGCATAACGGGAAAAGTTGTTACATTTACATTATATTTTCACCTTTTCTATTTTAGAACACAAGTTAAAAATGTATTATCCGTTGTTGTTTTTAATCCTTAATTCATTAGTGCGTCTCCACACCAATCAAAAAAAAGGAGAGATCTTGCACTTAAAAGTGTAATGCGTTACGCAGATTGGAGGTCAGCAAAATGGAAGAATACATAGCCTACATTTTAACTGCTTGATATATTCACATTACTTCAAAACTATCAAAAAGCAGGGAGGATAAATAAATGTGTCCTGTGAGCTGTGCGTTATGTGCAAACACCTGTTGAGTGGGAATACAATGGAAAGCTTGTCATCGTTCGTCTCACTGAAATGTTTTAGACCAAAATAGTTTTTTTTCTACTATAGCGTCTACAACGAGTGGAGGTAGGGGAGAGTGGGGTAAAGTGAGACATTTTTTTCTTTGCTCCCCTTTAAGCGAGCTAAAATAATATATTATTAAAATGTACACATTTCCCTTTAATTCAGGATGTTTCCTAGAAATGGCAATTATCAGAATGTATTCAGGAAGAAGGCCAGTGAAAATATGGATGTTTTTAAAAAAGTGGTCTTGTGTCTCACTTTACCCCAGTTTAGGGGTAAACTGAGACAGACCAGAGAAATCAAGGGGGTAAAGTGAACCAGCTGGGAACGTTGCCTCTGGAGTTCGGACAGAGAGATGGTGATGTGCAAGGAAGTTACCAAACCAATCTTTACCTAGAGTAGACAATTCATTATTAGCTAGAATATTTAGCTTTGTGGTAAAATCAGTTGGCCTTAACCTATGGATCATGTCCAGAGACGGTAGTTACAACAAGTCTGCACCTGACATGATCAGGCAATCACTATCTAGGGGTGGCAAGGTGGCCTAATTGTTTAGGGCCCATGATTGGGGTCCATTAGGACCCTGGTTCAACACCCTTCTTACCCCCCCCCGCACATGTTCACTACCTTTCCCTATCTGATCCATTTCCGTGGCACTCTGCCAAATAAGCACCTGTTTATATACTGACTTGAACAGTATTTATTTTAAATATATTATTTCTCAACTGTTATTTGCACTGCTTCCATTTGCACAGTAAATTTTCATACTAATGTCAAATTATTACATTGTATTTGCCTGCT
>JACXGM010007787.1:14373-30133 GCA_016801145.1 Umbra pygmaea | reverse complement strand
AGCAAGCCCCAAAATGATATATCATGATATACAGTATAATGTTGAGCTCTCAGCTTCTTGTTTGACTACCCATAGTGGGGGTTTTGGCCTCCCTCCCTTCCGGGTCTCACTCCAACAGTCGTCAAGAGTGTGGAGCCTGGTAGTTCTTAGACAGCTGCTATAATCAGTCCTGTGGAACATCTAAAAATCCACTACATTGGTGTGAGGAAGGAAGACCAGACGAGAGTATACTGTTTTGTAGTTTAATGAAGACTTAATCCAGGAAAGTACACTAATAAGAGTATGGCAGTAGGTAGCAGGTATACATACGAATACAGGTATATACGATATAAACAGAATACTATGCTCTTGAACGCGGCATAGAAGGTGTAAAACAAATATATATATATTAGGGGTGGAACGGTACACATAAGTCACTGTGACACCATTTCCTTGTTTGACTGTAATGTTTTTAGTTTACCAGAATATAGTCAGTGAAAAGTACCCAACTTTGAGATGCGATATCTCCGTCTGTCATTAATCCACATGGACAAACCACTCCTTATTATTTGCATTGGCATTATTTTATCAGCGGAACCCCCTCTTTCCAACCATATTGGTACCATGTTGGTATTGTGCAGGATGATGTCCTACATCATTGCAGAGTTGTTATTTTTTCATTTTCACGTCCTACTTCCTGTCTGTAATGTGTTTAGTAAAAAAGGCAAAAGTTAAAAAACATGACCGACTTCGAGGCGGGATAGCTCCAGCTCTTATAAACCCACATGTATGAGCCAACACTCATTCTTTTCGGCAGATCTTCATCTTTCCAATGTTACCAAGCTTTAGTTGGTAGCGTATATGGTCTGCAAGATAATTGCGATGAAATCTCGCTTGATGCTCTACAGCATCGGGAGACTGTGGAGGATAAAAATGCCTCGTGGGCCAGATCAAAGGACCCGGCGGGCCACATTTGCCCCGCGGGCCGTAGTTTGCCCACCCTTGATCTAGTTTCTCTCCTGAGCTAGCACATCTGGGTGATTGCGTCGAGGACCCGCCGACCTCTAAGATTTAAAGTTTGGGAAAACCAAAAGTTGTGGGTCCGCCACCAATTCTCGACCTTAGTGCTGACTCACTCACAGGACCGTCGATCTGACAAAAAACTGCATACATTGGTGGGGCCTCGTTACTTAGCTTCAGAGCTAAGGCGGGGCTACAGATTAGGTGTCCATAAACAACTTGCATATCTAACGGTAGTTCCGCATTACATTAATTAATTTCCATGTGAGTTTAATTTATTTTTATACCGTGTGTTTTCCGTGACCGCCCGTACCGTTTCGGTTCAATACTAATACATGTATATATATATATATATATATATACATATACATACACACACACTATATATATATATATAGCGTTCGCCTAAACCTCCAGCTACCAACAGGCGACACAGGAGTACATAGCAACCATTACTAATAGGAGAGTATGCACCTCTGGACCTCAGCAACCAACTTGACAAGCAACAATGTACCGTACCACATCCCTGAATCACCAGAGCTTAAGTAGGAATCTTAATTGATAACAGCTGCACATAATCATCTATCAGAATACAGAAGTACTTGGCAAGACGGAGTAGATACCTATCCAAAGCTTCTGGTGCTTCAAAGGGGTGGTGCCACAGCTCCGTAATACAATGAGAACTTAAAGTAACAGAACATAAGAAACATACACCAACAGTGCATAGCACTGGCTAATATATAAGGAGAACACAAAAGATGAATACAGACCTACACATAAATATACAAATGAGTCCATGTTACTCAGTTCATGGTAGCGGTGTCCCACCATGGTACACCGTTACAGTTACACCTGTCATCAGATTCACTCCCTGTTAAATGTGGAATTTCATAACTAGCTGAAGTAAAAATATATTGGACTTATAGTTTGCTTTTCTAGGACCTAAAGCACTTTACATAGTAATGGGGGGAAGACACCACCAATCTGTAGCACCCACATCCATACAGAGTCACACATAGTCAACACACACACCCACTTCTAAACAGTCACAAACACAGAATCCCATCCACTTTGATGATGCATGGCATTCATTTAGTTCCAGAACACTCACCACACTTTATGTGGAGAGGTGAGTAGTTATTTATGCCAATTAGAAATTAGGGGGATTATTAGGTTGCCCTAATTGATATGAGGCCTATTTGGAATTTGTCCAGGACACCGGGGTTAAAGGATCACTCCAGACCCCTAAACACTCCGAAATAGTTGTGCCGTTCATGTTTCCAACAAGAAAGACACTAAAAATGACTTCTCAATGCGTTTTGTATTCCCAAACTCGGCCACCGTGAGTATTACATTTTTAATACCACGTTTTTTTACGTCATCGTAGTGTTTTTCTTAAAACTACAATAGATTCAGGGGAGGCGTTTGGATCACTACCTTATCTTTATTTGTCGCACCCTTGATTCGAGTTGATTGTAGAATAAAACTTCCTCAGTGAGTTGGAGAATACTACGGATTGCATTCTTCCATTAAATATGTACCTAAACAAGATAAGTTAGTGGGATTTTTTCCTACAATCTCTAGTGCAAGTGACGAAATACGAAAGAGCTGGATGATTTCAACTTTGATAAATTGTTTTTGAATAAGATAAGACTTTATTAGTCCCCCATAGGTGAAATTTCAGTTGACATTGCAGCACAAGGGAATAAAAAGAAACATGTGCAGTGTTGGATAGGGCACTCAGCATGGGTGTATGAATACATATACACAGAAAGCACCCTATTTGTGGTCAAAGTACGATGTATATACACTGTATCTTTTGCGTAGAAGTATTTACACACTATTTGCACTATGCAAAACAATACTAATTATTTATTTACAGTCAGATAAATAAAAGTCAGATAAATAAATGTCTGTATAGGTCCAGGAAAAAAGAAACATCAGTTTGGTGCTATGGTGTTGTGTATTCTAATGGCTGATGGCACAAATGAGCCTCCAAAGCGCTTCGAAGCTCGTGGCTGGATGAGACTATGACTGAAAGAGCTCCTGAGCTGCCTTAGCTCCACATAGAGAGGATGAGAGGTGTTGTCCATGATGGATATCAGCATAGAGAGGATGAGAGGTGTTGTCCATGATGGATATCAGCATAGAGAGGATGAGAGGTGTTGTCCATGATGGATATCAGCATAGAGAGGATGAGAGGTGTTATCCATGATGACTATCAGCATAGAGAGGATGAGAGGTGTTATCCATGATGACTATCAGCATAGAGAGGATGAGAGGTGTTATCCATGATGGATATCAGCATAGAGAGGATGAGAGGTGTTATCCATGATGACTATCAGCATAGAGAGGATGAGAGGTGTTATCCATGATGGATATCAGCTTCCCTCTCATCCTCTCAGTCACCTCCTCCACACTGTCCAGTTTCATTCCCACTACCGAGCTGGCTTTCCTCACCAGCTTGCTCAGTTTGTTGGCGCCACAAGTCCGGATGCCACCTCCCCAGCACACCACAGAAGATGACACTGGCCACTACAGACTGGTAAAACATCTGTAGCAGCTTGGTGCACACGTTGAAGGACCTTAGCCTCCTCGGGAAGAACAGCCTGCTCTGTCCTTTCCTGTAGAGGTCCTCAGTGTTGTCTGTCCAGTCCAGTTTGTTGTTGAGTTGCACCCCCAGGAACTTATAGGTGTCCACCATCTCTACTGCCTCACCCCTTATTACAACAGGGGTGTGGGACCTCTTGCTACGTCTGAAGTCCACAACCAGCTCCTTGGTTTTTCCTGCGTTAAGCTGGAGGTGGTTGCAGTCACACCATGCAGTGAAGCTCTGAATTAAGTGTCTGTCCAGCAATGGCAATAGAGAGAGAAAGTGTGTGTTGAAAAGAATAGGAAAGGGCAAACATTTTTCTTTCAACCATCTCCAGCCAAGAAAAATATTACTATGTTTGTTAGATCCTTCAAGTTTCACAAGTATATACCAGCCGGTCCCAGAAATAGATAGCTGGTTACCATGATCTAGCGCAGGGGGGTGGGGGTAACATATGGCACGCGGACCAGATACGGCCCACCGGGCACTTTGACCTGGCCCTCAAGCGATTTTTAAAATCACTAATGGTTGGTACCGTTGGAATCAGGGAGTTAAGGTGCAAAAAATGAGTTTTTTTGTCTATGTGAGTTAATCAGAGCCAGAGATATCGAATCTCTCACAGACTCTATTTTAGTTTTCTAAAAACGTTACAGACAGGAAGCAGGAAGTGAAAATGACAAAAAAGATTTCGGCAAAAAAGGTAGGACCCTGCACCAAGGCTAAAACAAATAGCTGGTTTTCACTAAATGAACATTGCTGCTAGGCTACTTAGTACCTTGCTTTTTAAACTTGGCTACCCGGCTATTTAATCAGTCTGTTTCACTGTTGTGTTGTATTTTTTTCTCTTTTTTCTCCCTCTAGAGTCCTTTTTAAAGTAAAATCATGGTCTTATTAAAGAGACAGTGTACAATTTTCCCAAATATACATCTCAATTGATAAACACTGTAATCTTTACAGTAAATCAAGCATTATTTTAAATATTCCTTTCCTTCAATCAAATTAGTTTACCTGGCTCCATTAATATTTATGTCTACAGGTCCTTCTAAAACAAATTGCATATTGTGATAAAGTTCATTATTTTCCATAATGTAATGATAAAAATTAAACTTTCATATATTTTAGATTCATTGCACACCAACTGAAATATTTCAGGTCATTTATTGTTTTAAATCTGATGATTTTGGCATACAGCTCATGAAAACCCAAAATTCCTATCTCAAAGAATTAGCATTATTACATTATGGAAAATAATGAACTTTATCACAATATGCAACTTTTTTGAGAAGGACCTGTATTTTCCAGGGCACAACCGTTACAAAACACTTTTTTTGGTTATGAGTTTAGGTTGAAATGTGTTCTGCCACTTGTGTGGGGAGGATTACATTTCCTATATCCTATTTTTTAGGCATAACTATAGTATGCTGCGCTTCACTTGGTTTCAGAAAATCAATGTGGCCCTCAAGCAAAAGTGATTGCCCACCACTGGTTGAGCATGTATTGTTTGTCTATATTCTTGGATGAACGCGATGTAAAAGTAAAAATAATGGTTGACAGATTCCTGCTCAGTCTGTCTGACTTGCAGCTAGGTAGGTTAAGGGCTTCCTGCCGTATTTGCCACAGATGTTGATGTATGTTGTGTGATAATAGGCATATATTACCCATGATTTCTTGACTTGTTGTAAATGTTAATATTTACGATGAATAGTTAATTAGGCAATGGCCTTGAAGATGTATTTGTCACAGATGATAATGGGTCGTTAACTAGCAGAAGCGATTAATAAGTAGCATGAGACGCACAACAGGAGGACAACAAATGAAGAGCTTGATAAGAAGGCATTGTCTTGCAAAAGTTTGCCTGTTCTATGAAGACCAATGCAAAAGGGTTTAAAAAATAGCTAACTTTTTTAGAATACAGAACATGATGGAGGAGCTAAGAAAGTTGTTGGAGACACAGATCAACCGTTTGGAAGATTTAGTCATCCAAGTGCTCCTCCGGTCAGACTATGGGTCCTATCTGGAAGGTGAATAAACAAATGCTAACACTACAGACACACAACAGGCTAACATAAGGCTAGAGATGTCAAAATAATTCCCTAATGCTTGACAGAGTGCAGTGAAAAAGGGCGAACAGAACAAAGCAATATCAGAGTGAGTGACTGAATGAGACGATGACGCTCAAGCAGCTTGAAATAGGTGAGAGTGAGCAATACATTGACTTTGTAGCAGCTACTCTAGGTGTCGATCTACCAAACGCTAACGGACAGACACAGATTGTTATACATGGGACTACCTCAAATCTAGAGCATCCCATTACAGAGCTGGCTGACACGCTCCCCTGGATGTGTGCTAACGCCACTGGATTAACTGCAGAGGCTTCCAAAACTGCCTTCCCTAATGACACATCTTACTGGCACAGCACCAATGCAAGACCGAAGGCATCAACTCCAGCTGGGACTTGGTCTCACATCGTACACCGTAAAGGGCAAATCCAGCAAGAAATCAAATAAGAGAGCACTAAAGCTCACTCCACCACCTGAACTCTCACTGCAAAGCAGGTACAATCCACTGACTCAAAATGTGTGTAAATGAACTTAGGGAAGCTAACCATAAAACTAGCATTAAGGCTAACCAAAACCATTGCTAGGACGAGGGCAATAAGAAACTAACTCTACATTTGATCAACCAGATACTATCTTGATTGGGGACAATATAACTAGACATAGAGAACCGGTTCTTTGGCTGTCGAAACATGAAGAACTGGTTCAAAATAGGCACCGGAACCAAGTTCTTTCTTTGGTCGAAAAGGGGTCCTTGTGATAAATTCATGCTCACCAATCAAAGGTGGCCCAAGGTGACTGCATATACGCCCAATAACAACAAACATGAAAGCCAAGAAAAACATTACATTTTTGGTGTGAAAAGATGGCATCAGCTGAGTTGGATTTTAGTCCAGGGAAAAAGCTGCACTTTCTGTGGCAGTACTTTGGATTTGAGAACACAGATTTCGATCAAAACAAATAGTGTGCAAAGATGCCTTGAATGATTGAGACATTAACATTTAGTTTGACACATGAATTGCATTTACTTGTCACTTACAGTTGTACTCAAAAGTTTGCATACCCCTGGAGAATTGGTCATATATGTACCATTTTAAAAGAAAACATGAGTGAGCAGGCAAAACAATTGGTTTTTATTTCTCATGGAATTCATATTCAACTGTAGGTCATAACAGAATGGCAAAAATCATAAAACAAAACATTGGAACAAAGAAAATAATTAAATTATTCCTGTTTAAAAGTTTGCATACCCTTGGATCTCAATACGATGTATTGCCCCCTTTAGCATCAATGACAGCATGCAGTCATTTGTGATGGTTGTTTATGAGCCCCCAAATTCTTGCGGGTGGTATAGCTGCCCATTTGTCTTGGCAAAATGACTCCAGGTCATGCAAAGTCTTTGGTCATCTTGCATGATCTGCATGTTTGAGATCTCTCGAGAGTGGCTCAATGATATTAAGGTCAGGATACTGTGATGGCCACTCCAGAACTTTCACCTTGTCGTGCTGGAAAGTCCAAGCGTGTCCTATGCGCAGCTTTCGTGCTGAAGAATGCAACTTGTCTGCCAGTATTATGTCCGATAACATGCTGCATTCATCTTGCCGTGAATATTCACAAGGTTCCCTGTGCCTTTAGAGCCCACACACCCCCATAACAGCAGTGAGCCACCACAATGCTTCACAGTGGGGATGGTACTCTTTTCACTGTAGGCCTTATTGACCCCTCTCCAAACATAACGCTTATGGTTGTGACCATAAAGCTCGATTGTCATCTCATCGCTACAAATTACAGTGTGCCAGAACCTGTGAGTTGTGACAAGGTGTTGTTGGGCATATTGTAACCAGGCTTTTTTTGTGGCACTGGAGCAGTAAAGTCTTCTTTCTGGCAACTCAACCATGCACCTTTCACTTCTTAATAACGTTCTTTAGACAATGCTCCAATATGAATTCTAAACAATTTCAGGAAATATTTGTATATACCACTTTTATTTTTTTTATTTTTTTTGGGGGGGGAAAGGTCAGCTTCAGTATTTGACAACAGGATTGTCTTTTACCACGTATTTTTAAAGGTGTGGACAATGATGTATAGATAAGTGAAAATAAAAGAATGTATGCATGAAACTGAGTCACTGACACAACAAAATGTGTAGATTTTTTCTGGGTGCTGTACTATCCTAGACCGAAACCTAGGATAGTAAATGAAAAGTAAATAGATACTTCATAAGCTGTAGTAATTGCATATCCTTGTGTTTGTAACCCAGATATAGTGACAGTGTAAGATGTTGGTCATCTGCTCCAGTCCTTGAAGTAGCTATGTTGATGAGGTTTTTTGATTTCACAGAGACTTATCTTGGAAATGAACCGCATTGGGATGTTGATTGACCTGGCCCATGTATCAGAGAAAGTAATGAACCAGGTTCTGGACCTGTCAAAAGCCCCCGTCATCTTCAGCCACTCCTCTGCCTTTGCTATCTGCCCAAGTAAGAGGAACGTGCCTGACGATGTTCTGTTGAAGGTGGTGAGTTCAGGGAGGGGGGAAGAAACATAATAGGAACTTTCTCCTTAAAGCTTTTTCCATCATATGTTTTTTGAAGATGCAAGGGCCCATAAAAACTGCAAAATTAAACAGAAAACACCTATAGCACAATATGTTTTTAAATATTTAGCACAAAAAATCTCAGTGACAAAATGTAAAGTTTAAAGTGATAAAAAGGAGACGGAATATGAAAGGGAAATAAAGCAAACAGCTTTTAAGCTACATTTTGTATTTTTTGTTGATTCTTAGAATAAAAAACTTTGTTTTTTCAAAAATATGTGCTCATTAATGAGTAATTACGTCCACCAACTAATCAAAGTATTCTCATAAGCATAGAATCTTTCATTCAAAATACATACGATGGAGTCGCTCGAATTGCGGCAGCCATGTTTCGCCTCCATCTTTAAAATACATTAAAAGCCAAGGAGGGACATACCTGGAAATTTCTATGCTTTTACACTCAGTGCCACCATGATGATTGCCAGCAAGAGATTTCTCACGACTGCCGGCAGATGTGAAAGCCTGTTGAAGATGGAGGATCACGCCTATTCTCGAGGACATGTAATGACAGTGCCGGCCCTATCTATAGGCAAGAACCATTCGCCTGGCAACACTATATAATGCCAGCTACACGAACTCTGAGTTAATTTTCCGTTTCAAAATAATAGCGCTTGTAATTCATTACATAGGTAGTATGTCAATGTTCATGTGTTGCTAAAATTATTATTTTGTTGGATAAAACAGACTCTAGTGAATGTTTTTCAAATGTAATCGTGTTTTCACATGAGACACTGACAATAAATTCAATCAATTTGTGTGCAACATATTTGTTACTGTTTTTGATAAAAGGTTATTAAAAACATGTTAAAATATTATTTTTTGCTATCACATGCTCTTATTGTTTTTTACACGCAATACAATTACAATTGGTTACAATTCACTAGCTTTATAATGAATTAACAATGATTATTGCAGTGAATTAAAAGGAGCGCTATTGCTTTGAAAAAACTAACAAATCTGAGTTTGCGTTGCTGGCATAATAGTGGGAGGGGCTAGAAAGTAGTATTCAGTTGGTTGTCAAATACAATTTCACCGCTAGATGTGAGCAATTCTTACACATTGTAGCTATAAAACCAAATAAAAGTACTACAAGACACCCGAAACTAAATACAATTACTAATGAATGAATTCATGAGAGCTGTGTCCATTTAACGGGGAATTGAATAAATGACAGGTGAGTGTGAATGATTTGATGAAAGTCAAGAAACAACAGAAAACCAGCCCGCTATGACCATCAGGGGGAGAGCGCGTATGACCATTGTTTGTCTGCCTCGGGAGTGTGGAGCAGACGGGCAGTGAGGGACCGGGGAGACTCAGTCAAAATTCCCCCCAGGGAATTTTTGGGGAGGAGCTATGGCCGGGTGGTGGGCTACCACTTCCCTCCTGGCCTGCCACAGGTCCTGCGGTCCCAGAGGTCGTCAAGCATGAAATAAAGCCGCTAGAGGGCACATTCCCTCCTCTTTCACCGGAGTGGTTGAGGGACATTTGGCTGGAGATGGAGGGAGCGATTGTGCTGGAGGTGAGAGCTGTCATACAGGCAGCTAGTGCGGCTGCTCTCTTGGCGAGGGCCCCCATCCAAAGGGCCAAGGAGGTGGGCATAGCAGCAAGGGCAGCCATCCGTGCTGGAGATTTAATGAGGACTGTGCTGAGGAAGTCTCCATAGCCAGCCGGTGTGCTGCCAGGGCCCTCCACTGTTTTGCAGTGTCCAGAGACCATTGTACTGCCTCCACCTCCTGGATTTGCAGATACAGCAGAGAAGCCTGCAGAGAAGGTGCAGCAGGGGACCAGCCCCTGGAGTCCTCCACAGCACAGCAGCCTTCGGGACCCTCCACAATGCTGCTGTCACCAGGGGCTCCCTCAGTGACGTCATCACCGTGGTCCCCCTAAGTGACATCATCACCAGGGTCCCCCTCGCTGACGTCACTACCGCGGCCTCCAGGGTGGTCGCAAGTAGCTATACCAGGGGGGCTGTCTGGTGCACTGAGGCACCCAGCGGAACCCCCGCCACAGGAGAAGTGATGGGGTTTGGGGCACTCTCTGGTAATGTGTGTGGGGGGGTTCTGCCCACCTGCCCTCTCTCCCTTTACTTTGCTGGGCTTCTGTGGTGCTTCTTTTTCCTTTGTTTTCTTTTGTGCCTCTTTGGGTGCTGAGGCCCCTGTGGTGGGGTACTCTCACGCCCAGCCCAGGGAGGGCTGGTGTGGACATGGGACTGAGCTATGGACTCGTGTGAAGATATAATTATTGCTGGTTATTTTGTATTCCTGTGTTTATATTGATAATATGCCCAGTGCTAATGCACTGTTGATTTAGGTTCCTCATGTGCAATGTTGGCGCCTTCCTCCTGTCCACCTGGAGCTAGTCAGATCTTAGGGTGACTAATCCTTAATTGCATACAGCCAGTACCTCTGTTTATGTTTAGGATTCAGGTGAACAGAAGGAAGGCACGATACATTGACAATCTGATGGTTTGTTCACTGTGGTAGACGGATGGCCTAAAACAGTGGTCCTCAAACCCTTCCACAGAGGGCCTAGTGTATGCAGGTTTTTGCTTTTACCTTGTACAAGCTTGATGGAGTAACTCACTAATTGGTTAGGATCTCCCCTCACCTGGCAGTCTAGGTCCTAATTATGCTCTAATTGAAGGGAAAGACCAAAAACCAGCATACACTAGGCCCTCCATGGAAGGGTTTGAGGACCACTGGCCTAAAACCTCAAAGAGCAAGCAACAAGGTGGAATTAAATAGGAAAAACTCCCCAGTAATTTGCTTCCCAGGAAGAAACCTAGAGAGGACCCAGACTCAGTGGGGTGGCCATTCCTCTTCTGGCTGTGCTGGGTGTAAAGTTTTAGAGATCATGTCCAATTACAGAATTTACAGTAACGATATTGATCTTTAATGTGCTTTGGTCCTCAAGACCCTATGTGTGATTTGAGTGATTTTAATTAGACTGAGGAGTGTAAGTTCCTTTGATTAATGTATTTTTAAATGTATATGTTGGCATTGTAATGCTTTTTTTGATAGAGGAAAGGTACAACCTTGGAGGCAGCACAGATCACTAGACCATTCTAGAGTTTTGATGTATAATTATGTTTTAATGCAGTGTATTTATTTTTTAACAAGACAAATAAAATACATTTAGAAAATACATTAAAATTTAGCAACTCTTGAGATCTGTCACTAAGATTGTTAAAAATATACATCACACTGTTTATCATTATGGTATTGATGTACGTTAATCAAATATTTACATGAGTCGTTTTTTTCTCACCAGAAAGACAAAAAGGGCATTGTCATGGTGAACTTTTACAACGACTATGTCACATGTGACAAAGTAGCCAACCTCTCACAGGTGGCTGGTGAGTAGTTACATAAAATGATATGTCAGCATATAGTCATTTGCTTTTACACTCCACCACTCACCCAATTTATGATGAAAGCTTTTTTCCAGTTTAAATGATAAAAAGCATGTCTTCTGTTTTTCAACCTAGATCACTTTGACCATATAAAAAAGGTGGCTGGACACAATATCATTGGCTTTGGTGGGGATTATGATGGAGTATCCAGGTGAGTACAATGAATTGTCCTAAGGGTTGTTGAACTAGCTGCAGTAAAAAATGAACACGAGAAAATAGTGCGAGAGAGCAAAGGACAGTAAAGTAAGTACAACAGGTAAGTAAAACAGAGAGTTTTGATACTGGACTAATTACTGATAACTTTTCAATGTTCACTTCATTACAGCAGGCAATATTTTTACAAAACATCCAAGACTACCACAAATGAAACATTTTATGCAGGGGTATTCTGATGTTCAAGGGCAGGGCTTTTGGGAGGCAGGGGCTCAAGTTAAATAAAGGGCTAAGTATTACTTTTTAAATGTAGCACTAACCAAGAGGTCAGTTGTTGAGTCTGGAAAAAAGGGCAAGGGCTCAAGCCTAGGGATGGGTATCTAAACCCGGTATTAAACAGGCCCGGGGGCTAAATTATGAAACACTGTGGTATTGATAAGCTCCAACATTATCGGTTCTGCTTTTGGTACCGGAGAAATTTGTAAAATACATTACCTATTTATTATTGCTACATAAACGTTATCTTGCACATTTTACCTCAATCGTCTGTGATGCATGTTTGCTTTTCCCAATACAGAAGAGAGCTCTCTCTCACACGGAGCCTGTGTCTCTGCTCACATGCTAGCGCACATGTGGCATCTCTGCTCTCGAATGGGTTAGCTGACAGGCTAATACTGACAGTAAATGTATGCAAGCACTCACGTTTAACCTACGTCACTGTTTTACCGCTGACTTTGTCCCCGGTTAGCATTCCCTTTTACTAGTAATAATATAAAAATAATCCTAACTCATGAAAACAAAAACGTTTTGGTGATAATGTAATATAGTGATAGGCATAAGGTTAACAATGTAGTCACTTTGGCTGAAATAAGCAAGCATTTATCAGATTCATGTTAGCATTAGCACGTTAGCTACATTCGTATGCAACGGTTTAGGCACCCCTGACAATTTCTATGATTTTCATTCATAAATAATTGGAACAAATGTGCCAAATTACCAGACCTATTTCAAGGGCAAACCAGCCCACAATTGGAAATCCAAAACCAACTGAGACCCTATGATGGCGATGGTGATGAGACAGGTAGAACATTTAACACATTAAACCACCATCGACGTGGTTACTTCGGTTGTAACTAAGATATTTGATTAAAAAAGGCCACATTAGATTAGCATTGCCACGCATTTCAATACAGGGTACCTATTAGTTAAGCTAGATAGCTAGAGTATATTTTATCATCATTAGAGCTGAAATGATTCCTTGAGTAACTCGAATAATTTGATTACTAAAAAACATTCATGCAAAATGTTTTGACTCTAAGCTTTGTTTTTATCAATGTTACCAACATTTTATCGCTCATGGTGTTTCCGCATGGATGATTATTACTGTCACACACTGAGCTGACGCTGCTGGCTACACATGACATGAAGTCTGATGGCACAGATTACAAAATGAAGAAAGAGATCTTAAATAGTGAGGGACTAAGAGAAGAGACAGCCTGGAGAAAACGACAGAAAGTGTCCAAATTTTGGAAACAGTTCAAACTGAAAACTCTGTACAGTACAGTGTGTCTACTGCAAAATCGAACTAGCTTACAACAATAATAGTACAACGTCAATGCTTCAGTATCTCAACAGAAAACATTGAGTCTAACTTAATCATCCATTTCATCGTATGGACGATGAAACTGCACCAAACACAACAACTACCAAACACAACGACAAGAAAATACATAGTGGTGACCACAATTTGATCCAAAGACCAGACACGTGTACTATCCCTTCAAAATAACAGCTGATTGTTGCGCACCAATTTCTCTTACTCTCTGTTCACAGAGAAACAGCTGATCAACGATCTACTAGCATAAGTGTAACAGAGCTGTGTGACATTGTAATCAAATATATAAATGAAAATAGGTTGAGTATAATTAGTATTTACATATAGGCCTATATACAGATCAGTCTCGGGTTGAAACTTTTAGTTCTGAAAGTTAAGTTGCACAACTTATGGTAATGTTTATGTATGGTTAATGTATGCCTTAGTTTGAGGTTGTTATTGCATTTCAGAAAATGTTTCTTTAAAAACAATGTAATATGGCACTTAATTGCACTTAATATGTTTAATTTTTTGAGATATTATATTGTAATAAACTGTAGGCAATAAAATTTTGATTGTTTAAAACCAAACTATTGTATATTATTGCTCTTCAATAAAACAAAAGTATTTCTTATCTGATTACTCGATTAGTCGATGGAATAATTGGTAGAATACTCGATTACTAGAATAATCGATAGCTGCAGCCCTAATCGTCATCTAAAACAATTTGTCAACAACATTTGGTTTTTAATAGATACTTATAAAATTGTATAGGTATTATACGAAAACATAGCTAGATAATAAAATTACAATACCAGCTCGTTAATGGAAAATGTTTTAAGTAGCTGACTGTAAAAGTAATGTTGTCCTCATTTGTAGTCCTTGAGATGCTAGGCCGTATCAGGATTCAGCGTTGAGCCCATGTGTTTAGACAGAACAGGTAGTGGAAGTCCACAATTTTAAAGAGAAAGGTGTAATGGATGCCATTAGTGAGCTGATGAAGGCCACTATTGCAGGGGAAGTTTGAAAGGCAGGCATGTTTACAGTCCAAAAAGATACAAACAAGATATCTATAAATATAAACATTAGCAAATGTGTTGGTAACTCAACGGATGGTGCAGCTACACGCAAGGACAGTATAAGGGATTCTCTACACTTCTCTCAGAGCAGTTTCCAGTACAGATTCACAGTGGGTGTTACGCACATTCTGAATCTTGTCCTAGCAGATGCAACAGATTAGTGTTGCTGAAAGTGCATCACTATTTTCACTGCTTAATGACATAGCTGTGTTCCTCATAGAGTCATACAAACACATGCATGCGTGAGAAGAGACTATTCAGAATAATCATCACAAACAACTTGGTCTGGAAACCAGGTGGTGGCCTGAGGATAAGGCTCTAACTAAGCTATTTGGGTGCTTTGGAAATCCAAAAGATGCCTTGTTTGTTGATCTGGTGCTGACGTTGGCCCTACTGAAATATGAGACAGCATTTACTGCTCAAATTCTTCTGTGTCTTTGCAGACATATCTCCTTTTTCTAAATATTTACAGAGTAAGGCAATAGAAATTCTCTCAGCTCAACGTCTGGTTGAGGATGCAGAGGACAGCCTGAGAAAGTGTGATAGGGACATTGAAGGAGATAAAATGGCAGCTGATGAGTTTTATTTGAATGGGCTAATGGAAAGCTCTAAGAGAAGGCTGAGTGTGAGCCTTAATAAGAGATTTTCAGCTAATGCTAAGCTTAGCTCAGATTTTGCCTGTCTTGACCCTGGAAACTTTGCACAAGTAAGAGAAAATGGCTGCCCAACTCAGCTCTCCAAGAACTTAGTAAATGCCTCATTAGGTTTAATGACAGTGTTCAGGGTGGCACATTATGTGATGATATATTTAGCATTGTATCCCAGTGGGAAAGAATAAAGCAGTCTCCTCTGGAGAATTACAGTGTCATGATCACCAGTGAGATGCCACAGTAAGGTGAGGAGGGTGTGGAAGGAGGGCAGGATACTAGATAGCAGGACATGTTCCTCCTGCAAAAACTGTGCCATTTGTGTGTACCTTATCCTCTCACAGAACAATCTTTTAACTGAGACCTACCATGTGATTGGACTGGCCTACAAGTTTTTGCTAACACTGACCATCACTCAGGTAGCCTGTGAGAGAAGCTTTTCCACATTAAATTTTGTTTAAAACAGGCTAAGAAGCTCTTTTGCCCAGGAGTGCCTGGAGGCCTTTATGCTTTATGCTATTCTTATGTCCACTGAAAAAGACATTCTTATGTCCACTGAAAAAGACATTCTTATGTCCACTGAAAAAGACATTCTTATGTCCACGGAAAAAGACATTCTTATGTCCACTGA
>JACXGM010007787.1:0-14273 GCA_016801145.1 Umbra pygmaea | reverse complement strand
TTCTTATGTCCACTGAGAAAGACATTCTTATGTCCACTGAAAAAGACATTCTTATGTCCACGGAAAAAGACATTCTTATGTCCACTGAGAAAGACATTCTTATGTCCACTGAAAAAGACATTCTTATGTCCACGGACAATGACACTGTAATTAACAAAGTTACAGAGACCAGTGCATTGCTCAGGCATATATTGTTGATATAGGGTTGGTTGGTTGGTATGCATTATCATTTCATTTGCTACAGATGGTACACAAAGTAATAAACACATCTTCTGAATTATGAAAATTACAACATCAGGCTTCAGATTTAAAATTTAGCTTGTGTTCAATCTCAGTGTAATGAGTGAGGGATGCCACTTTTTGGCCTTTGTTTCCACATTACTATTTATAATAAATTAATATTTTGCACACTGTTGGCTGTAATGCCATAAGAGAACAATCACTTTATGTGAAAATATCAGGCCAAAACATTTGATATTTCATTTGTCAATGTGTGTTGTAATATCCAGTTTTAGGAAAAAATAAGAGACCATTCCAAATGTTACTTATATTTTGAAACCTTATTTGTTTGACTGCTGGTCAAAAGATTCAATCACACGGACAAATCCTAGTATAGACAGCCACCTGCTGGTCAAATGATAAAATTATACACAGATGTATAAATGATTGGCCTATTAGTTACAATGAGGAAATTAATCGCTTATAAACAGCAATAAACAAATTGACAATGGCAAAAAACTAGATGACCAAGAAATTACAAATATATAAGTGTGCTGCACTGGAATGGAATTGATATTGTGAAAACTGTGGGTGATGATAAGGCACTGCACGCATAATAAAATAATAAATAAATAGGTCACGTTAGTTGCCCCCGCCTGCACCTCTACAACTCAATGTTATAGACATCTATGCATCCAGGACCAGAGGGTATTAATATTTGCACCGCTCACCCATTGCAATAAGCACAACATTCCTTGACACATTTTAACTAGCTAGCTCACTTCTGGTGTTGCCATTCAGACACCGAACTAGCTACAATATTAGTTTGGAGAAAAAGTGTAACTGGCTAGCAACTATTATGGGCTAGTGATGTGCAGTTCATGAACAATTTGTTCATTATGAGTCTTGATGTAAACAATTCAATTGGTAAAATAAAACATGTGAATTCTTGAAATCAAAAATGCAATTATTGATATCAAAGATTTGAATTGTTGATATCAGTAATTTGAATTCTTTATAAAAAGTTTACTGATTAAATGAAAAATGGCTTGCCATGGGAAACATTATTCTCCAACATGATCCCAGTCAGAATTCATAAGCAGTCCATCAGCTCAGTTCTCTGACACCAATGGCTGTTTGTTTTATGTTTGGAAAGATCAAATAGCTCAAGCTGCAGCAGAATAAAGACTGATCAATAGAGAAGAAGAAGTTTTATTTATATAGCGCCTTTCCATAGCTCAAGGTCGCTTTACATTGTACAATTACAAAACATTTAGACACTCAGACATACATTACGGTCACATAAATACATATAGTCACATTATACAAAATGCATGTCCAATAAATATGTTTTTAGCTGGGTCTTGAATGTAGCCACAGATGAGGTATTCCATAGTGTAAGAGGCAATAGATGCAGGTTGCTAAAATGAATGCAATTTGATCATAATTTGTCTGATAATTTAGGACACCCTACCTAATCCCTAATTAACGTATTGATTATTGAATAAAATTATTATTATAATTATTTACCATTATTTTCCATGGATTTGAGAGATTACATTTTCCAGAATCTGGCAACCCTGGCTGCAACACTATTTCCAGATCTTTGTTGTCTTGATTCGTGGTAGGCTACTGAACTTGAAACCGTGGTGATTTACCCCTGGGAATAAACAAACATGAAACTATTGTTAGAAAACAAGGCAAAACATTTTTCAAAACAGACATAATTAGCATTACTACTTATGAGTTTCATAACTATCCTGTGCAAATGTAATGAATGAAGATCTCAGTGTGCAAATTCCAAGAACAAAGCTCTCAGTTAAAACGAAGCGTTGGATTCTGTTGTACATGTTTTATTGACAACACGCTACTGTAACTGTGCACGTCAGCCCCAAAATACTTAGGGCCAGGCCAAAAACTTCCAGAGCTAAAGTGAAGGTCTCTTATACTGTTTAGTATGGAGGAATTTTAGGGACATTATTAAAGTAATATATACCCCATTAAAAAAAGTGTGTAGAATTACATCATGAAATATGTTACATGGTTTTTATTTATTCTTTTATTTTTTATTTCAATGATATATTTCCTTTTTTATTTATGTATTTTATGGTGTATATATTAATTTAATAAAGTCCCTAAAACCCTCAATAGTTTTGTAGTAGGTATATACAGTAGGTGTAATGAGCTGCAGCGTTGTGATTACCTATTTTTTTTCCATTCGTTTCGTTAACTCTGAACTTCCCGGATCCTTCTCCCTCTCGCGGGGCTATGTGTTTTGTTGTACTTCTGAAAAACTCCAAACATTGATCATGGGCTGCCATTAGTCAGGATGTGTCCCTGAAGTTAATTGACAACATGCCAGGGCCGATTGCAGAGGTCTTGAAAAATAAGGGTCAACACTGCAAGTATTGACTCTTTGCATAAACTGAATGTCATTGTCAGTGAAAGCTTTTCACACTCATGGAATATTTGTAATTATACTTCAGTGTATAATTACACTTACAATTAAAATTCTCCATAGTAACTACTGACATGAAGATCTAAGAACACTATAGCAGCAAATTTTGTGGAGACAAATACTTGTGACATTCTCAAAACTGTTGACCACGATTGTACTATATACTGTCAGCTTTAGTATTGACACATTTCAATGCTCTGTAGGGCTTTTCTGTAGGGGTTACTAATGAAAATACTTAAAGTGATATATTGTAACATGTCAGGGAGAGTATTTTATAAATGTTACTATGGATAAAAGCTGTATATTGCCAGGCCTCTATATGCATTCACCATTTTAGCTGGGTGCACCTACTACAAAATGGTTCAAATTAAGTTTGTGTCAGGGCTGTTCATGACCAGTATTTGCAGTTGGAATGCTTGCCTTAGCACTATCCAGGAAAACACTGTTTAGTTCGTAAGCTGGAGGAAGGATTATAGGATGGAATAATATTGGCTTTACAAACTCCTGTGACAGGGTGCCGGAGGGCCTGGAGGATGTATCAAAGTACCCTGCACTGGTGGCAGAGCTGCTCAGGAGGGGATGGAGTGATGTAGAGGTGAAGGCTGCTCTGGGAGACAACCTACTCAGGGTGTTCAGGGCCGTAGAGGAGGTGAGTTTCCCATGACCTCTAGGTCTTAGTATCACCCATGCAGTTGAATTGGGGATTTTTTTTCGCTGTTCATACTGCAAATGTAACTGAGGAGAAAGATAGGAGTGTTAATAATGTAGAGAGAATTGGTGACCTTGTTGATAAGTTCATATATATAAATCATTTAATAGTAAGTGTGCAATGTCTTCATGGCCTAGAAGCTGCCTGGCTCGAATTTAGATAGATAGCGACTTATAATGACATGGGATCCCTGTACGCTGAATCACTTATAATGGCATGGGATCCCTGTATGCTAAATCACATCTCCCCTGAGAGCAGCAATCAGAATCCAACTATGGCACGGACTCGGGAATGACAGTCATGGATAGCATGTGGCCGGGCCATGCCTCTATGCTGAATTACGTTACCACTTATGGCTAGACTCAAGATACAACTTGGAAACAATCTCTTGACACAGGGATACCAAGTTAGGGACATTCTGGTATTGCTATGTGTGTGCATGTGTTAATAGCAGACCTAAGGGCTGGAGGATAAAGGCTAAGAGTGCCCCCTATCCCTCCACCAGAGATATGGGGATAAACATGGAATGCCACAGTAGAGGTAGTTCAAAGTAATAACATTCATTCTAATCAAGGAATAAATCACAATACTTCTACACAATATATTGCAAATGCATAACCACAATAGACCTGGAATGCAGCAGTATATCTACGAGTTTAGAGTAGTGAAATGTACAATACACTGTACCCCTCATAGAAAATACATCACAATTACATACCAAATACTTCGGCCAATTATTCTGCTCCCTTTGGCCAAAAACAGACTATGCAGTATAATCTATAAGTACGCTAAACGGCTGTTCCACATTTACATTAATTAAAATGTCTCCTATTAAACAGAGAAACAGACATTTGCTCATTGTTCTCCTCAGATAGCCTGGCCAGCTAACAAATATCTACCTGTAGACAGTGAAACATGTGCAATATCGAAGTATATTTCATAAAATCTCCCTTTATGGGACACACATAAAAAGACCAAAGAACAATCCATCCAGTGGCTGTGGTGTTACTAGGTTAATTGGTTTGTCCCTCTTCACACCAGATCTGAGAGGGCGGGGTTACTTGGACCCCCCCTCATTGAGTGGAGATGCTAGATAACTGCTTACATGAACATTCATACCAAAACACATCTGTTCATTACATTAAACCCATAGCACCATGTTTTTCACATGCCTCCAACAACACACCAACCTTCAGAAATGTACAGTAGGTTCTAAAGTGGCACCAAAACAGAGCAAAAGATTGAAAGCATTTGCACTTCCGTGTTTGGTTCTGTGCCCTAAAATACCTCCCTGACTTTGTACTCATTCTGTCATCCAGATGCGAGACAGTTTGAACAACACAGCTCCAGATGATGTCCCAATTCCTTATAAAGAAGTGGTGAATGACTGCAGGACCAGCTATGGCTACCAAATCCCATACAGTGCTGGGACTGTGCTCTCCTTTCGTTCCTTGGTCCTTGCACTAACACTGACTATAACCAGCCTTCTTCCTTGGGCTATGTAAGCCCCCTAATGGTTGGGAGTATGGCTGCCTAGGGCTTATTAACACCTTCCGAATGTTCTTAGGGCTTCAATACTATGGGGCACGAAGTCAATGAACCATGACTGAAGAATGTTGAAATATTTACTTTATACACTGAATAATAATCAGGAGTGTTTAATCAGGGAAACTGTTCAAAAAAATGTGTTTGTTTTTGTAAAATGTATAATGCATTTAAAACCTGATCATGCTTTGTATTGCACTTTTGATCTATGCTAAAAACCCTGTTATAAACTGATTTCTAAAGCAAAACTAAATAAAGATGTTATAAAATAGGGTGATGTAGGTGTGAGATGTGGATGGGAGAACATTAGCATCCCAAAAGCATTGTAGAATGTTCCAGCTGTGATTTTTTTCAACCCTGTCTGAGACAACCGCTATGCTTTTACTTCCCAGTGTGTGTGTAGCCCTAGAGTCCATAGAACATTCATGGAACATTGCTCGGTGAGCACAAACAAATTCTTTTCACATACCCAGTAAAGAATAGTTTACACCTAGCCAGAACACAATGTTATATTAAACTACTGGTAATCATCTGGATTAAACATGTATAATGCTGTATAACAAGGTATTGAGCATCCTGTTTATGAAACAGGCAGTGACTTTCATATGTATTACACCCTGTAATAACATATACAAATCTTTTAAAAAAGATATTAAAATATCAACCAGTTGAGAAATTTAAATAATTGATTTTGGACTTTCATATGAGAACAGGGCCATCTAGTGTCACAACAGTATAATAGACAAGCATGGGGTAGAACATATTAATGTTGCACTATGTAACTTCCCATTCATTGGTCCTGTTGGCCCAGATTTTACTTAGTCTTTTAATATTTTTTATCTATGTTTTTATTGAACACAGGGATAATACAGGGACAATATAACCAAGATACAGTCGTATACAAAAGTTTAGGCACCCCTGAAAATTTCCATGATTGTCATTCATAAATAATTGGGTGTTTGGATCAGCAATTTCATCAAATAACTGAAGGACACAGTAGTATTTCAGCAATTTAGGCACCTCAACAGAAATATCACATCAATATTTAGTTGAGCCTCCTTTAGCAGAAATAACAGCCTCTAGACACTTCCTATAGCCTGTAATGAGTGTCTGGATGAAGGTATTTTGGACCATTCCTCCTTGCAAAACATATCCAGTTCAGTTAGGTTTGATGGTTGGACTTCAAATCACCCCACATATTGTCAATGATATTCAGATCTGGGGACTGGTATGACCATTCCAGAAAATTGTACTTGTTCCTCTGCATAAATGCCAGAGTAGATTTTGAGCAGTGTTTAGGTTCATTGTCTTGTTGAAATATCCAGCCCCTTTGTAACTTCAACTTTGTGACTGATTCCTCTACATTATTCTCAAGTATCTGCTGATATTGAGCGGAATCCATGCAACCCTCATCTTTAACAAGATTCCCAGTACCGGCACTGGCCACACAGCCCCACAGCATGATGGAAACTCCACCGAATTTTACTCTAGGTAGGAAGTGTTTGTCTTGGAACACTGTGTTATTTGCCACCATGCATAATGTCCCTTGTTATGACCAAATAACTAAATGTGTGTTTGTATACCTCAAGCGACTCTATTTGTGGCGTGTGTGCAGAAAAAGCTTCTTTTGCATTACTCTCCCGTACAGCTTCTCCTTGTGCAAAGTGTGCTGAATTGTTGAACGATGCACAGTGACACCATCTGCAGGAAGATGACATGGCCTGGATGTTACAGCACCCCCCCAAAGGCAGCAACTCTGAACAGCACCCACACTCAGCCCGCCCCAAAGCACTCACCCAGGCGAAGATTCCGCCTGAGGTCTTCGCTGGCCAGTCAGCCAGGGTTCCAAATTAGCCCCATTTACCAGAGAAATGCTGGGAAAATATGCAGGTGGCTGGTAGATTTGCTTCACTCACCAGCCAAAAATTGAAAATCTATTGAGTACTGGTAAAGTTTGAACATTCACCAGCCATTTGGCTGGGGGATAAAAAAGTTCATTCTGAACCCTGCAGGCAGCCACCCCAGGATGGCAGCTTGGGGTGTCACTGGCAGCCAGACCTACACCAGCAGTGTTGTTGCAGGACACTCCAGCACTGAGGTGAGGTCCAGGGACCGTCCCGCTGTGGAGGGCCCCAGTGGTGACTGCAACGCTGAAGGGAGGCCTGATGGTGACAGCAGCGCTGAGGGGGGCCCTGACGACTACAGCGCTGAGGGGGGCCCTGAATACACCAGTGCAGAGGGGAGCCCTAAAAACTCCAGCGCAGAGGGGGGCCCTGTAGACTCTAGCGCCAAAGGGGGCCCTGACAACTCCAGTGCAGAGTCTTCAAACTCGGCGGAGGCAGAGTAATGTACTCCAGGTCCATGGCAGCTGGGAGCTCTGGAGGCAGCTGAGCAGGGGCCTTGAATAGAGCCGGCTGAGCAGTGGCCTGGAAGTGAGCCAGCTGAGCAGGGGCCTGGAGGTGAGCCGCTGAGCAGGGGCCTGGAGGTGAGTCGGCTGAGCAGGCGCCTGGAGCTGAGCCGGCTGAGCAGGGGTATCTGTTTCTCAGTTTGATGTATCAGGTTAGAGTAGGTCAGTATACTGCAGTCTAGTTTTGATGAAGCAACAGTTGTTAAAACAGTTGCAATAATATATAATATTTTTCTGCTCACCTTTAGATAATAATAATAATAATAATAACAAAGATTTATTTATATAGCACCTTTCATACAGTGAATGCAGCTTAATGTGCTTTACATCAATAAAAGTCAAATGAAATGAGTTTATTTTTTCAAATGGACCAAAGTGTTTTTGGAAAAAAACAGCCAGGCCAGATGGAGGACCAAATTAGGTAAGGAGTTGATTTACCATTATCTACTTGGCTGGGGTTAGCCTTTATTAGCTCCAAAGTAGCATCTTATAATTTTGTGAATATTTGGAGGAAACGTAAAATTAATAAAAATTTGGAAATAATGAACGAAAGACGGGTTAGAGCAATGGGTGAGTTGCTAACTGGCTAACTAGTCCATTTTCTGGGCTTTTCATCCAGCCCCTGGCCTATCTGGCATGGAGGTAGCATCATTAGCTTCAATGTAGCTATTGGTGATTGTGTAAATACTTGGAGGAACAAACATAAAATAATAAAAATGTCTAAAAGCGTACTGCTAACTCTGTTCTATTTAAATCCAGGGTGGTTGTATACATTTTGGTGCAAATGTTTGGTAATAATGAACGAAAGACGAGTTAGAGCAATGGTTGAGTGGTGAACTGGCAAACTAGTCTGTTGTCTGGGCTTTTCATCCAGCCCCCGGCCAATCTGGAGTGCAGGTAGCATCATTAGCTTCAATGTAGTTATCGTTGATTGTGTAAATACTTAGAGGAACAAACGTAACATTTTAAATAATCTATTACAGATTCTGGCTAAATCTGTACCCAATGAAGCGTTGCAGGGCATATAGCTCTACGACGATATTGTGACCCATAGTAAATGTTTCAAATTGCGGTGTATAATTTCTAGCTAGTAGCCAAGGTCCTTATGCTGAATTCGACTCAACCGAAGCGAACTTTGCAAGCACAAAGTTCGCATTGAATTATGGATGTTGTGGTATTTCAAATAAATCCGATATAGAAGCAACCGAACTGTACTCTTGGTTGTTTAAAAAAAAGAATAAACAGCATAAACAGCATTGTATATGAAGTTAATCAGTCTAGGGTATCGTTTTTAAATACTATTTTCAAATTTTTTTATTTACTCTAGAATTGTCCTTTAAACATATAAAGCATAGAGCACGTTTGCAGGCAATGAAATAAAAATATGAAATGTAAAGGAACATATTAAAAGTAGGAAAGCATAAAAAGCATTTGAGTACTGGCTTAGTTAAAGGCTAAAGTGAAAATATATGTTTTTTACAGCATTTTTTTTGAAGAATCAACAACAAGTGGGACACAATCATGAAGTGGAACAAAATATATTGGATATTTCAAACTTTTTTAACAAATCTTTATGATTGTGTCCCAATTGTTGTTGCTTCTTCACAAAAAATTACAGTTTTATATCTTTATGTTTGAACCCTGAAATGTGGCAAAAGGTTGAAATATTCAAGGGGGCCGAATACTTTCGCAAGGCACTGTAATAATGCAGGTACACCTTTTCAAAGATCAATAAACTTTTATTTCTAAAGAATATTTAACACTGGAATTGGAAAATAACCAAAAACAATAAATAAAATGGACTTTCAGTCTCTGGTAACAAAAATGCACTTGAATAAAAACCAAACACAATGAAAAACAATAAATAAAATGTAAATTAAAAACCACACACAACCAAAACAATAAAGCCTCTTTAGTAGAGAGAGAGAGACGAGGAAAATAAACAAGCATGCAAATGGATATTATTGTGGCTGTAAAAATTATTGAGCTCATTTTTACTTATCAAGCCAATTAATTGATGTATTGCATATTGTGACAGGCCTACACACATGCCAAATCAGAGATGCATTTCAACGCAATGGTTGCATGGGGTGAGCACAAAAGAATAGCATTTAAATAACCAACAAGTAATAACTCATCAATTCTATATTGGCTGCTCACAGCCACTCAGAATATTGTACAGCGTGGACAAAACAGAAAGCTAAAAGAACAGAGGGAATTTCTTTGAGATCTTAGATCTTTTTGACAGACATGATGGGCCTGCTGTGTCTCTCTCTATGTGTCGAAACCTCATGGATAGATTGCCAGCTCTCATAAGAGTGCTTGAGGGAATTTCAGATGAGGCTAACCCTGATAGAGCTGCAGACACAAGAGGGCTTCTCTCTCAAATCAAACTGAATTTCATAGGGCTACTTGTTATATATAGAAAGGTCCTTGGTGATATACAGGGATTATCCAGTATGCTGCTCCAGTCACCAAAACTTGACCTAACCAAAGCAGTGGATGTTATTGAAGCCATTAGACAGACCTTTGAGGAGTATCGCAATATAGATGAAAACTTAAATGAGATGTGGAATACAGTAATTGAAATCTGTGATATTTGCAGTATTGCCACGGTCATTAAACCAAGAAGGTCCCAACAGACAACAAGCCGACTCCAAAACAGTGTAGTCACATTCACACTACAGTGAGCTCCACTAACAGCAGAGAGCTTTTGAGTAAACCTGTTCTTTCCCATCATTGACATCATACTTGCTGATTTGAAGAAAAGTTTCTCTAAGTCCAACTGCAACACAATGATAGGCATTCACTAAATCCATCAGGCAGCAACTTCCTGAAGGAAGAAAGATGCTTGTTACTGGCAGAGGGATATGTAGTACTGGGTGTGAGCGCAGCTTCTCTACATTAAAACTTTTAGGAAATCACCTGCCCTCAACGATGGAGGAAAGACGGTTAAGTAAGTTAGCTCTTCTGAGTATTGAGAGCCAGCATGCAAAAGTAATGGTCTTGGACACATTTGTTAAAAGTTTTGCTGAACAACATAATAGCAACTGTCGACTGATACTTTGACCATTAAAATGACCTTTGACCATTTTAAAATGTACAAGTCAATTGAGTTAAAACTGTTAATGTAGGCTACTTTTAAATACATTCTACATACCCCTTTCAGATAAATTTTATTGTACTGTTTTTTGTCAATTTTTGTGAAATTACACTACAGTGGAAGTGCCATTCTGCCACACTAAATTGCCTTGCTTACTGTAAAACAGAAATAAAAACTATATTCATATTGACCAGATGTGTTTTTAAGTCATGTGTGGAGAAATCTTTAGGCTGTCTTATGTCAGAGAAATTTGAGGAAAACAGACCCCTGTATGTAAATATATCTGGAAATAATTAAGAGACCACTGCAAAAAATATGTTTCTCTGGTGTTAATATTGTTATGTATGTGTTTGGGTAATCTAAAACATTTTCTTTTATTCCATTAACTACTGACATTTCTCACAAATTCTAAATAAAAATATTGTCATTCAGAGCATTTATTTGCAGAAAATGACAGATGCAGTGTTGTCAGACCTCAAAAAATGCAAAGAAAAAGAGTTCATATAAATTTTTAAACAACATGATACTAATGTGTGAGACTTAGGAAGAGTTCAGAAATCAATATTTGGTGGATTAATAAAAATGGTATAATAATAATTGGCTTTCATGAATCTTGGCATGCTCTACACCAGTCTTTTGCATTGATGTTGAGTGACTTTATGCCACTCCTGGCTCAAAAATCCAAGCAGCTTGGCTTTGTTTGATGGCTTGTGACATTCCATCTTCCTATTGATCACATTCCAGAGGTTTTCAATGGGGTTAAATTTGCAGGGGGTTCCAGAGATGTATATTCATGTATTTAAAATATCTGTGTGTAAAAAAATGTTTCTACTACTTTTACATTACAACATACAGTTCTATTTTAGAGTAACTTTATTAACTGTTATATAAATAGTAAAACAATAAATGAACAACAGCCAGGCAGTAATTGTTTAATCTTATTTGATCACCAGCATGCTCATACTTGAGTGTCCTTTACTGTACATTGTCATATTCTTTGGTTTGTGTGGGGTTTTTTTTCCACACCTTCTACTTCATGCCACACTACAAATACATCCTGCCACCCCAGGTGAAAATGTCTACAATAGATCCGCCTCTGAGTGGATGTGTAATATGCCGTTTATATGGACATACTCTCTAAGTAGAATCACAATTATACTTCAGTTTGCCATGAAATTCCAACTTAAATCCAGGTGGTTTTGATGAGGAGGGCACAAATCAAGACAGAGCACAAATTAGTACACAATTTTCAGTGCCTTCTTTGTAACTCAATAGCACCACATTTACAACCAGTGGCCAACATCTTTCATTAATGACAGAAAGATGGATGCAATGCTACACTATATGACAGCACTATGAAGCAATGTTCAATTTGAAAGGTTTGAAAAACTCAAGGGTCATGTCATGACAATCACATTTTAATAGTGTCACTTCTCTATCTAGGAAGGTTGATCGGGGTACACCTCATCTGTTTTAAAGTACAAAAAATGGACAGGCAGAAATTACCCTTGGTCACTATTAGCATTTAAAATGGTCACTATAATTCCATATTGAGTATTCTTTCCTGTAAAACAAAATCGATTGGTTACAAGACATTCCAGTTGGAGAATAAATATGTTCTATCTGGGAGTTCCCTACCTGAGCACCAGTGAAATACAGTACATTCAAATAACAATCAGTGAGATTTCTTCATCCTTCCCTCATGTCAGTTGTCCAGCTTCTCTCATTAAGCCTTGCATCCGCAAATTTAGGAAGAGTGGTCAAGGCTTTTTCACATCTCAGTTGGAACTTGAAAATGTCACACTTGCTAACTGGTCGAACACAACACATGTTTAACTACAACCAGTTAGCAAGTTTGAAATGTCAATGTTTAAGACTATCAGCTTATTTTGACTTTCAAAAATTATATTATAAGTTAGTCAATGTCTTTTCCTCAACATAGTATGTCTGTTGCAAGAACAAAAAACAACCATCTTCTTATGTTTCTCAAAATAAAGCGAGAGAAGAGACAATGTAAAAGTTGAGAACATCTATTTGGCAAAAAGACCCAGTTACCAGTCACCAGTTAAGTGGACAGGAAACCCTTCTCAAGTGAGCCTGAAGCATTGTCTTGCAGTAGTTACCTAAGTACACACACATACACCTCCATGAAAGTTATCAATTAAATTACAGCAACAACAAGATTTAGTTTTTTTAAATGAAATGCTGTTGTACAAATACAATTGTTTGCACAATTAGATATTTCGCAAGTAATACTTGTTTATTTCCAAATGATAAAAACAATTATGTATTATAATACAATATTAAATATCCGTAATCCAAAAAACATGATAACACTGAATGACTCTTGAATAATAAAGAAATACTAAGTTAGAAATGGGTCAACCATCATACTGCCAAGCTACACAAACATCTCAGGGGAATATGAGACTACATTTATTAGCAGCATTACAAAACAATGTCTATAAACAAATAAATTCATAAAAGATTTCCCCCAAAAATGATGACTTCTTTTATTGTATTTTTACTAATCTTTTTTAAGGGGAAAATCATTTGTGGTGACTATTGATTTGTGGGTCAACAAAAAAAGGCAGTAAATACAAACACGTCCACGTCAAAATATCCAACGGGACACACGGTTCAGAGGAAGCTCGAGTCCGAGGAGAGAAATCCAGTCAGCTCCAGTAGGTGATTCCCAGTGGGAAGGTCTGTCTGTGGGAGGCCAGGTCTGTCTGTGGGACAGAACCCTGGATTAGGGCAACCAGGTGGGGCTAGGACATGTCCTCCTGTACAGCCTCTTCCTTCAGTACACTGTGCACCCTGCCGTTGGAAGACAGCTGTGGAGGCATTGAGGAAGAGCCAATCTTATGGTGTGAAGTGTCTTTGATGAGCATCTTCCTGGTGGCGGAGACGAGGCTGGAGTAGTTGTCAGGGTTGTATTCTGAGGTTCTGTACCGGGTACAGAGGAGGGGCAGGTCATCGCCATGGGACAGGAACAGAGGCGGTCGTCGCTGGTTCTCCCCGTCCCTCAGAGAGTCAGGCAGCGGCTTGCGCTTGCTCTCAGGCAGCAGCATGATGGACAGCACTGAGAGGACGGCGAATGAGGAGAAGACAACGTGGTGCAGGAAATATCCGCTGTTGCTCTGAAGCTCCATCAGAGAGGAGGCAGCTTTGCCCACGCAGCCGGAGGCCAACACCAGGCCCAGACAACCACCACTTATACCAAGAGATGGAGAGAGATGGTCAGTGGAAATACTGTATAGTCTGCCTTTTTTCTTTTTTTACCTATTCTAAGGGTGAATCCCATTTCTCTGTCTTACCCCTTCCCCTACCCCTTCGTCTTAACCCAAGCCGTTGTCCCTCGAAACCTAGTGGTAAGGGATAGGGATGAAAACATACCCCTATGAAATGAGACACCACTTGGTTACAGTTATGTTATCATACATCGTCGCTAGCTGGCTGATACATCACCAGAGGCGACAAGTGTTGATCAAAGTTAAAGATATCAAACGAAATCCGCTGCTAATTTAGTTAAAGGGATACTTCACCCTACAGCGATCTGGAGGAGCTAGTAGCTTCTCCCAGACATTTGTAGAACAGTGAGATATGTTTAATACATGCCAGGCTAGTGTTAGAGCAAGATTTGAAATTTCGCGGGGAATTTTCACACGCTGACGTCACGGTGGAAATCCAATCGACTGTGGAGATAGGAAAATGAATGTAGGCATGTATTCGGTCGCGAAAATAAGCATCCCTGTTATACTGATCTGGCTTTCAAACCTACTCTCTTAAAGCCTCGGTTGTCCTTGATTTTTTAAGGTATAGCTTGTCT
>JACXGM010007786.1:0-30051 GCA_016801145.1 Umbra pygmaea | reverse complement strand
GCCAATGGAACAAGAAAAATTACACAGATTTTCAGGGCATATTTACTAAAAACAAGTGTTTTTATCTAATACAAATATAGTTTGTTAAGTAAATATGTCTTATTTTAAGGATGGTTAGATTTTTTGACCTGAATACAAGATAAATATACTTTTTTGCCAATGGAACAAGATTTTTAAGACAGGACTTTTTGCAGTGTTCCGCCAGGACTGCGCTTTGCCATCAATCCTGTTTGTGATATTCATGGACAGGATATTGAGGCGTAGTCATGGTGGAGAGGGATTGCAGTTTGGTGGGCTGAGGTTTGGCATAATAGGTCAGTGATATTTAGCACTCACTGAATCGGTTCGCAGGTCAGTGTGAAGCAGTTGGGATGAGGATGTATTTTTTCTATTCCTCTTAAGTATTAAATTAGAAATTAAGTGTAATTTGAATTATGGGTTTATATTGTCCATCCTCCGCTAAGAAATAACTTTTTGTTAAGACCTATGCTATTCTGTTGACTGAGAAAAGAGCAAGGGCTTCTGGGTAGAAAAAGAATCAGAGCAGTCCGGATGTAGATTTGGAAGCTGTCACCAACCACTCTTGCCTTAATTACATAATTATGTAAATATCTCAACAATTAATATGTCAAGATTTTTCACATATTGAAAAATGCACATAAGGTATGGAAACCACTTGGATGGACAACCTTACAAGGTCTGCTGGTTATTGCTGTCCTTTTCTTACTCATTTTTTATCTAACACTAATGTCTGGTGTTATTCATAAAGTATGTTTAACTGCCCATGTGCTGCCACTGCATAATAATTATAATATAATAGAAAATAATAATTATTTTCTATTATATTTGTAAATTGTATTGCCTTGCTAAAATTCTGGAGCCTTTGGTAAGTATACAGTACTTTTACAAGTATACAACTGCATTTTACACAGATACCATTGTGATTTTAGACCTGGGCACATTACTATTACAACAAATACATTGTTACTGTATAATGCCAAAGCTGTAATGAGAAACCCAATTGCGTTGCAAAATGTTTTGCCCTGTCAAAGGCTTCTGATACAGATTCACATTCTACCGCTTTTGGTGAAGAAGGTGGTACTCTTTAAAAATGTAGGGTTTCAGATGCTTTCTGAAGAGGGTCAGAGACTACTTTCCTAACCTCTAGGGGACACTGGTTTCAATATTTGTATGCCAGGACGGAGAAAATGTTTGTCTATGCAGATTGGGGGTTATCTTCCTGTAAGGGTCGAACCCCTGACCACCGTGACGTAGTTGTCCTGCAAAGCACACTACACCTTTACAGAGTCCAACTGTGAGAGTTGGACTCAGAGTCCATTCCATGTGTGAATCAACTAACTTGGGAGATAAGGGTATAATAAATGTAGACCTAAATATTGTATTTTCTCAGTCATTCACATAGCCTGTGCACTTTCCTCAAATATACTGACATTTTAATGTCTGCTAATGCAACAGTATAAATCATGCATAATGTTCTCTATGGGTAAATTAGATAGTAATCAAAATAGCTCTGGGCATGACAAGTACCTGAACTTGCATTTTAGTGTTTTAATACGACAATAAATAGTTAATTATGGGAATTTGGTGTCTCTAATGTAGAACAGAATGCAAAACCACAGTGAGGGTTTAGTTATAACACTCTGACAGCAGATATTCGTTCAGGTTGCTGCACAATGGAATGGGGGAGGTGGGGCATAAATAATGATTATTAAGTTAATTAATTATTTTGCATTTATTACTCTTCTGTACATCCAAATAATTACTCTGTGCTGATTTAATTGAATTTGAATGAGAGCCAGTGGAAGATAATTTGTTTTCAGGTTACCAAATGGTTCCAATGTTGCCTGAGAGAGCAGAAAGAGGGAGGAAATGGCAAATAGGTTGCATCCCAATTGGAACTATATTGCACTATTTCTGATCATAGGGACATTGGTCAAAAGTATTAGGCTAGGAAAAGGGAATAGAGTAACCTTTAGGACACATGCATGGTATAATTCAAGTCATAATTCATCAGGCTGTGACACCGACACCCGACCAACAATACAGATATTAATTTAGCTCCACGACAGCATAGGCATACCAATAAGGAAAGAAATAACAACACCAACCAACCAACAGACTTTATGGAACCAGAGAACAGCCATGCCATGTTCTATTCAAAACCATATCCAATAACCAAGAGCTAGTGAATTAGAAATGTACTGTGGTAGGCAGTGAATTAGAAATGTAGTGCGGCGGGCGGTGGCACTCCTGTCTGATATACTGTACTTTATAATGTGGCATACTGTGTGGTATTTTGTTTTCTGTATCTGTCAGTGTGTTTATCTAAGAGTGACAGTGAAAGAGATGTACATGTACAGTAGTGTGCTTTTTCTGTGCATGTTTATCCAAGACCTTAAAAACATTCATGATGAGTCAATGTATCCATAACGGCATTTTTCTTTTTCTTGGCAAAGATATAATGAATTTTACATGTGTTTGTACTCATCTGATAGCAGGTATTTTAGTGTTGGACCAAGCTCAAAACTGTGATTATCTTTAAGCATGGGCCTAGAGTAGTGCACTGTATCTCTTTGAGTCAGTCTTCAATAACAAATATTAAAAACATCCCACGTTCAGAAGGTACATTTTTACAAAGAGAACCTAAACAAAAAGAGAATGTTACATCTGAAATGTTGCATCTGAAATTTCCTAAACAAAAATGGTTATACTCCAATTGCATGTGTACAGTTTGTTTGAATACATGAAAAGAGGAAGAAGATATTACAAGATACTTTTGTCTTTGTGTATTATTGTGGTTGCCTTTATGGCAAAACCACACACATGAATCTGTGATTTAGGAAAACTTCACATGATAACTACAGAACTATAGAAAATGTCAGATGTGAAAATGTGGCTTTGGGAAATTTTTATTACTAAATAATATTACTGTAGATCAAAATGTTGCTCTTTCTGACAGGTTATTTTAAATAATATATATTTATTATTTATTATCAATTTCTGTAACACTGTAGCCGTGAAGCATTGAGGCAAAAACAGGTGCAGAGTTGAATAGTGTTTTAATACAAATACTCTGTAACTTACTTTGACAAAACAACAAACGCAAGGTAAACTCAGCATGAACACAGGCAGTAACAGGAGTACACTGGAATCAACAACACCAATATACAATGAATGATGAACAACACACAGGCTTAAGTACTCAACCGTAAGTGCTTATTACAAATAAAGATCACCTGTAGTCATCCACCACCCTTAGATCCCTACATATGTCCTGTAGTCCTCAGGGTGGCAGCAATGTCCCTGTCAACCATGACAATATCATAATTTATGCTATTCAAGTCTGAATGTTTTTTTTACGGAACAGGAAATATTTAAACATGTTGCATACTGGAGATATTCAACCCCAACATATTACCATTTGGTAGAGCCATCCGTTGCTGCAATATCAGCATTCAGTTTTTTGGGGTAAGTACGTATTACCAGGTTTGCACACAGAGTCAGGTTGATTGTAGCCCATTATTCTAAGCAGATTTAATGCAGGTTGTTCAGATTGGTTGAAGGATGTTTGTGGATTGCAATTTTGAAATAGTAACACAGATTCTCAACGGGATTGAGATCAGGATTTTGACCTGGCAATTGTATGACATTCATGTATTTGTTCCTAATCCACTCTATTTTCCTGCTATTTTTCCATCTGTTAAAATTGAGAGCTTCCAAAGCAGAAAGGTTGAATACTTATGCAAGCAACATATGTCATTTTTTAGCCAGGCTAGTCCATTCTTTGACAACCTGTGGTTATTGAACCTATTGATTAGAATGAGATTAAAAAAAGTTATTGAGTCATTGAGTCATAAACCTTAAAATTCAGCCACACAATACAACGTTTGTACAGTTGTATGCAAAGGTTTGGGCACAGCTTGAAGACATTATGTAACAATAAATCTTTCTGTTAACAAACGTTGATCTGACATATACATGGTACCAACTGAAACATGTCACCTTTCTGCAACACTTAATACAGGGTTATGGTTTATTGCATTCATTATAGATCCAAAATAGTACCCCACCTTCTGAGTTGCCTTCCAGGGAGGGCAGTGATGAACCAATAACACGTTTAGCTGAGCGTTCGACCCTCCACAGAGCCATTCAATTGGCCATCTTTGAGATGCCATACCAGGCAGTGATGCATCCTGTCAGTACACTCTCGATGGTGCCCCTGTAGAAAACAGTGAGAGCTCCGTGAGACAGACCCACATTTTTTCAGCCTCCTGAGGTTGTACAGATGCTGTTGTGCCTTTTTCCCCATGATGTATGTGCGCAGTGGCCAATCAAGCCTCTCGGATTTGTGGACTCTGAGGAACTTGAAGGAGGATAGGGGTGTGTTCAGTCTTTTTCACTCTGTAGTCCTGCGTTGATACTGAGTTGAGTTGAGTCCACAGTCAGTTCTTATGTTTCCTTGACATTGTGGGAGAGGTTGTTTACCTGGCACCACACCGCTAGTGTAACCTGCTCTCTGTAGGCTGACTCATCATCGTTGGTGGTCACGCCTACAACTGTAGTGTCGTCAGCAAACTGTATGATCCTGTTAGAGCTGTGAGTGAAGAGGGAGTACAGAAGGGGGCTAAGTACACAACCCTGTGGTGCCCCTGTGTTGAAACTCCCTGTGTATGAGGTGATGTTTCATACTTTCACCACCTGGTGGTGTCCAGTCAGGAAGTCCAGGATCCATTTGCAGACTGTGGGTTGTAGGCATAGGGCCATAAGCTTTGTGATGATAACATGGTCTTCACCCTTACAAGTTGACAACATGAAGTTTCTAAATAAGGGGTGTTCTTAGATACAACATAACATATCTCAATAAACAAGTTGGGCCATCAGGTGCCTATACTACGAAGCAAATTTAACATGCCCTAGATTTCTTTTCATTACCGGGCTTCACTGAACCTAACAATTGTGATCTAGATAAGAGATGCCACAACGGTGAATATCAATTTGTTAAATCAACCCAGGATTTCCCAATCTAGTGACGAGCGTGTTCACATAAAAGGGGCGGTGTGTGCACCATCAGACCAATCGCAGACAAGTCTATGAGAGCCGCATATTTCACTTAATTTTATAATTTTAAAGAAATATGAAGAGCATAATATTTTTAATCCAGATATAAAGCAGAAAGGAAAGCTGGGAAAAAATTGCCACCCCTGTATTTATATATGCCTCAGGCTCATCGATATTACTGACTATAATTACAATTGTGTATTCCATTAAACCAATGTGTTGCATAATGCTGATCGTGTATAACAATTTTATTTATCTGATTCTTTCATTTGCAACCCTGACAGTGTTAAACAGTCATGGGAGCAAAGAAAAAATGTACAGTGTGTGTAAATTAATCAATATCAAAATACTTGAAGTTCTGTAGGAGTAGCGACATAGTAAATGTATGTACTGTCTCTATGAAAGGGGAACCATTGATGTTTGTCCGTGTCAAACAGACCATATATTAAAATACCTGTCACAAACAAACGCAACACTATGCATAACGTCTGTGGAACTGTAAGCGCACAACTTTGATGTTTTGCACAGCACTGGCACATACGGCACAAGAAGCTGACAAAGACACGTCACTCCCTTTACTGATCTCATCAGAGAAAGCCAATGGTGACTCCCAGAATGGTGACAGATTTTTCAATCAAGAATTGATTGGTCAGTAGGTGGTGCTTTTGTTCAGGTTAATCGGTTATCTCGACTAAAACCTGCTCCGGAGCAGGTTGTCACGATACTACGTAGTTGATAGTATGAGACAGGCGCGAAGGAGTTGCAATAATCCAAAAGCATTTTATTTAGCAAACACTGATACGAAAACAATACTGCCGCGAGGGGCAAACAGGAGGAACTAAGATACACGCGACACCACAGGGGAAAACACGCAACAGGATACATTGAACGACAAGAGACAAGACCAAACACTAAACCTAAATACACTTACTAACGACGACATTGGGAAACACCTGGGTATGGAAATTAACTAGACAGTGATCTACAGGTTAAGGGAAACATGTGACAAGACAAGGGAGTAAACAATGAAGTAACTGAATTACCCAAGAACATAAGCAGTACACGAAACAAACACAAGGGGGAACCACAACACAATACAATACACAGGGGAGAAACTATAACCATGAAACACACATAGGGAAGCAACCACCATAACTAAACAGTACAACGAAACCACCATGTAGAACACTGAAGATGCATGGGAGACAACACAGGAGACACTAATGAAACATAAAGGGAGTCCATCTAACAGCCCTACTAGGGCTGGACGTTGCACGGGTTAGGTTTGCAGCATAAGTTACCATGGCGATGTAACCCGGTAACAGGTGACCCAACGTCGTGATACTGAAAACCCAGGGTTAAACCTGAAGTTACCTCACTAACCCCAAATCTTGCTTTGTAGTATAGGCCCTAGGAGCTAATAAAACATCACTCAAAAAAATTATATGTTGGACTAACGTAACTGTGTTATGTCAACAGAATGCACATAACTGGGTTATGTTACATTTAAGTAATATTATTCATTACGGTGTTACCGAAATTATGATGTTACTTAAATGCAACATAACCCAGTTATTTGCATTCTGTTGACATAACACAGTTACGTTAGTCCAACATATCATTTGTTTGAGTGGCAGCTTCAATGCACATTACCATGGATTCTACTCTAGAACTCTACTAGAGGGACAAAACATGATTATTCCTAAATGTATTCCTTCATTCAGTGTTTTTAATGATGTTCCAAAATCTCCCATTAATGTTCTATTGGGCTTAGACCTAGTGACATCGGATTCACATAATATTCATACTCATCAAACCATTCATTGACCCCTAGTGCCCTTTTTTTACATCCTGGAAGAGACCAGCCCCATCAGGATAGAAATGTTCCACTATGGAATAAAGGTGATAACAGAATAACTTTGTAATGATTTTCATTAACCCTTCACTGTTAGGGGACAAGAGGACAAGGAAAACACCCCCCGCATTATCTAAATTTGTTATGTTCCTCCACATATTTACTCAGGATTTCTCTTTCATTTGTAACCAGTCTGTATGTCCAGGGTGTTCTCATGGCTGTACATGAATAATCTTACAAAACAAGACGTTTGTACACGTGTACGTTTCCGGTGCCATGGAAACGTAAAGCCTTGTGTGTTTACGAAACATAAAAAAAGTCAGTTTACCTTAACCTAGCCCTAACCTTAACCTCACCTTACCATAAATAATCTAGCATGTTATGCCTGAACTAAAAGTAACCCAAGTACTTTAAATTGTAATCGATTAGGCTATTTTTAGAAATGTTCCTTTAGAACAGCAATTCAATACAAAGAAACTACAAAATACTGCCTCACCACAAATCCAAAATGTTTTGGGACCTTGGCTGTCTTTAAAAAATCCCAAACCACTTCTACTTGTCACTGAGTAAGGTGTAAATAATATGGACAACATTGCAATCATGCCTATCAGAGGGACATGACATGTGTCTTAAGCCTGCAGTATACTAGCTGGTCCCGACCTAGCGTGCGCCAAAGTGACATCAAAATTACATAGATTTTGCTGGCGTGCGAGGATATAGAGAGCGCGAGCCGAGGGCGCGGACCACTCATTTTTTTCAGCGGCACACAACAAACTGGAAACAGGAAGCATGGACGAGTTCAAGGGCACAGTAAACATTTCTTAATAACACAGTTAATGGTTCATAATAAAACCGTAAATGGTGCATAACAACACAATTAAGATCATCTTAGCCACTGTTAACATTAACGTCAATGCTGCTGCCAGTTCTGCCATCATTTAACTTTTTCTTCTTCTTCTAGTCCGTAGAAATTTCAAAGTCAGTAGCCTCTCCTCAGTTGCAATACCTCTGTTCAGGAGAAGACTACAACTAGTGCGTCGAACACCACGAGCGAGTATAAATAGTTACGGTGCTCCCGTGACATCACATTGTCGCGCGCAAGGTCAGAAAGCTGTAATATACTGCATGCTTTATGGTAGCTCACTTGGTTGGTCATTAAATCACTTACTTGTTGACTGTCTTTGGTAATAGCTGTCAAATACTGTTTTCCTTTGATTCTCCTGATACTCAGTTTCTTTATCTTGATTCTTTACACACTTTCTCATCTCCTTCCCAAATCCCATTGGATGAGAGGATCAGAGGTCTTTCCCCTTTCACCCCCTTATCCAATGGGTTTTTTAGGACGAGGTGAGTGGAGAGGACATGATGAATCAAGGAAATGAAATTGAGATTCTTACCTTGTTTCCTCAATCTTTCACCTCTCTGTGAACACATTGGTGGAGAGAAATGAATGGACCTCCCCTTTTGAAAGATTCCAGGTTTGACAGAGACAAGAACAGAGGTACAGATTACAGAAATATGTAATCTGTACCTCTTATAGCTGTTCTTATTGTCAAAATTATGAAACAAGTACAGAATTTATGTTGTTTATTGCTATGTTTAAAATTAGTGTGGCAGGAGAGGGAACACTTCCTAGGTTTAAGTTAGTGTGACTTAATTAATTTTGTTTTGATTGCATCTAAATTATTTGAGTCATTTCAACAATGATAGGCTCACAGCATTTACAGTACCTAGTCAGGTATGTGCACAGGATGGGCTCAATCAGTACAGAGCAACATATTATCTTTTTTCCTTGCACTCCAAAGTGCTCTTTTTTGGTGGTATTTTCTGTTTCTGCACCCACTGCCAGCAAGTCGGGCTTATAAATCCTATAAAATTTCCCAGTCTCAACGGATTTCTAGTTCGCGTCGTCAAACTGCGCTAACTGTATTTCTCTGTCTGCCCATTTGTACAACTCTTGCCCCCGATATCCGAAAACTGTCCTGCGCAGCAGCGAGAGCAAAAAAGGAGTTGGCATGCGCTAAGCGGATAAGCGAAAAAAGAGTTTCTTCATCACCCTTGTACCGTCAGTATAACGGGCACTGTCCAATTGCTTTGTGGACATTCACATGCATACATACACACTATTCGCAATGGGTATGATGGCTTTATTAATAATAATAATTAATTGTATTTATATAGTGCGTTTTCAATGACGCAAAGTGCTTTACATAGTAAAGGGGAGACGCCCACCTCATTCCCCATCAATGTGTAGGACCCACTTCAATATACAGTCACATACAGTCAGCGCACAGACCTACTTCCATTAACAGTCACACACACAGACTCCCATTCACTTTGGTGATGTACGGCAGCCATTTTGCGCCATAACGCACACCACACATCAGCCATCAGGTGGAGGTGAGTAGTTATACAGTATAAGCCAATTAGGAATGTGGGGGATTATTGGGTGCAGCATGAAGGCAGGTGGGCGAGATAGTTTGTGCTTATGGTTTTTAATCTAATGTCAATATAAGCTGACTAGTGGATAGCTAGTTTGCTAACAAGCTAACTACCATTGTAATCAGCTAGCATAAAACTGTGTCAGTCAGTACGCACAGACTCGATCAGTCAAACCACAAACTCTGTGCTACGTGAGCGGAACTGTGACTTGGAATCTTCAATGGCAATAGGTTTTGTGGTCATTCATGCGAATCAAAGACTTACAGCTGGCACTGCAAACTAAAATCAAACACAATGTTAAGCTCACGTAGCACAGAGTTTGTTGTTTGACTGATCAAGTCTGTTTTCTGAAGATTGTGCATGACTGTATACACAAACAATAATGTCTTTTAAACTATATTTCTAATAAACTGTCTGTACACTTACAAAGTTCTCAATGCTTCGGTTTGTAAGAGATCCTGCGATTACGTTACCGTGGAAGTGTGGTGCTATTTTAAGCCTTGTTACTGGTATATAATAGCAATTTATTTTTACTTCATCCATGCCCACACAACTAGTGTTATGAGGTCATTATCAGTCACTAAAACTGGACACATTCGATTAGCATGAAAACATATCCCAGAGAACGGTCGACTCGGTACCAATGTGTTATTAACCCCTAGGTTCATTTTGCGCCAGAGTTGTCCTTTAAGAGCAGTTTTAAATTGTGTAATGGAGTCCAGTGCACAGATGTGGGGAGGGAGGGAGATCCATAGTTTTGGTGCAGCATAGGAGAAATCCCTGGCACCTACTGTGCTGAGCTTGAAAGTTGTGCCAGAAGACCTGCTGATGGAGCGAGAGGGAATGTAGGTCTGAAGGAGAATACAGAGTGGACAAATTGTGGTGAGTTTTAAATGTCAGTAGTAATATTCTGAATATGATCTTTTGTCAAATGGAGCCAGTGCAGTTGACAAAACAGGGGAGTGACGTGATCAGCGGACTTTAAACATGTATTAATCTGCACAGCCGAGTTCTGGATGAGTTGTAGTCAGTGGATGAGTTTGTTAGGGATACCAGACATGATTGCATTGGAGTATTCAATGCATGATTTAACCAAGGCATAGACTAGGACTCCTGTAGAGTGTTGTGTTAGAGCAGGGCGTAGTCTGGATCTGTTTCGTAGGAGGAAGAAGGCAATCCGAGAAACATTGTTACTATGGCTGGAGATAGAAAGGGTGCTGTACCGGATAACACCAAGGCTCTTAACCTGTGTAGAGCCAGCTAAGTTACAATGAGCAATGGGGATCGAACAGATATTGGTTTTTAACAGTGTTGGTTTTGTTCCAACAATTAGTAGCTCTGTTTTACCACTATTGAGTTATAAGTAGTATTCATCCAAAGCTGCTAATCTTGGAGACAGGCAGTGAGGTTACTGGAGGGAAGAGTGGAAGTGGACTTTGTGGAGATATACAGTTGTGTATCATCTGCATAATAGTGGAAATGAATATCGTGTGTTGGAATATATTGCCAAGTGGAAGGAGGTAAATTATAAACAGAAGTGGCTCTAAGACTGAACCCTGTGGGACTCCATGGTGAACTGCTGAGCTTTCAGACCGGTACTTCTGAATTTAAACAAATTGAGTCCTGTCTGCAAGATAGACAGTCTGCCAATGATAGACAGTGCCCCCAACTCCGATGCTGACCAGACGGTCCAATAGGAGCTTATGTGAGAAAGTGTCAAAGTCTGCAGTGAGGTCCAAAGAGTGTTCAAATAGGTTATTGTTGTCAAGGTAGGTCTGAAGTTGAGATACAACTACCCTCTCGAAGCATTTGGAAAAAAAATGGTAAATTGGAAATAGGTAGGTAGATATTTTTATCACTTGAGTCTAAAACAGGATTTTTTAGAGTCGGTCTGATTATGGCAAATTTCAATGAAGGAGGGACTATACCGGTGGACAGAGAGGAAGTGATAATGGAGATTATCAAGGAGTTGATAGAGGGCATGCTTTCACTAGTATTGTGGGAATTGGATCTAGGTGGCATGTGGAGGTATTGGACTTAGTGATGAGTTCGAAGATGTAATTTTCATTTGAGAGACTGAAGTCACATAGAACAGCGGGTGGCAGATTGAGGGTGTTTTTGCTGATGGTAGATCAGTATGCTTGAGGTTAGCAGATGCCAGCTGTTCATGAATTGTGCTGATTTTAGAATTGAAAAACTTAAAAAACCAGAACCATTCTTCACTGGAGAGATTCTCATTCATAACGGTTTCAGGTGGAACAAATAATATTTTCACTGTGGAGAAGAGAATTCTGGTATTCCCTTCGCAAGTTCTGATAATATTTGCATAATGGGCGGCTTAAGCTGCTGAGAGAGCAATTTTGTACTGAAGTATGTGATGAAAATACATTTAAAATGCTTATGAACTGCAAATCAGGTTTTGATATAGACACTAGGCGCTGACCAAAAACCTTGAGCTGACGTAGTTCAAGTGTATACCTAGGAGCAGTATGAGTGAATGAAACAGTCCGTGTTTTTAAATGGGCTAGTATGTCCAGTGGGATTAAACATATTGTACAGGTCTGGAAATACAGAAAACTCAATTCAATTATAGATTTTTTGTGAGTTTTGGTTATGGATAATGATTGTACGTGGTAGGACATTTTTACAGGGATGCCTCCAGGTACAGAAGGAACAGACAAACCATTTCTGTTTGGGTGTTAATCAACCCGAAGAAACTAAATTTGTCTCAAATTTGCATAAAATAGGATGCATCCTATCTTTCTGCTCCTCTAATGCCTCTCATGCCAGATTCACGTTGCAAGGTATCCAACACTGCCCCACGTGCATTGTCACATGACCCAAATGAACATAAACGGTAGGCGAAATTCTTCTTTGAAATGGCTATTGGACTGGGCCGACTAGCCATCGGCTAGCTACACACACACAAGCGGTCAGCGAACCACGTGCAGGCACACAAAATATAAAAAAGCCAGTGGACATGCCCTGTTAACTGTTTGAAGCACTCAAAATCTGGATCACGCATGTCTGCGTAGTAGAAGCAGCGTTGCCAGCACCGCAGCTGACGAATGAGCTGCGCATGTGCAAACAGCGTTGTCGAGGACCAATAACATATCTGTAATTTGCTCCCTTTTGTTTTAAATTTAAAGAGTTTAATTTGAACATTTATGTTTATTATTTTAACACACTTAATCATAAGAGATTTTTAGACAGTTGTTTATTCCTGTTTCTGCCTTGTAAAGAATCTTATGCCGCGTTCCATTTACTCTGAGGTCGGAAATTCTGAGTTTCTAGTCGGAATTTAACTGGAATGCCCACCCAAGTGGGAAATTCCTAGTCGCGAAGTCTGAGATATTTCACTACCCCCAAGTTCATTTTGCAAGATGGCAGCACCCTGTATCAACAGTAAATGAAAGTTGTTGTTACTGTTAATTTTTAGTAATTCATTTTATTTGTTTTTTCCCGAAAATTGTCGTACACACAGTACTGTCCAACTGTTGTCTCTGGACATGTTGCTATGGTGTTAGAAGGCGTAAAAACACACCGAAATGCGTTTTATCAACTGGTTTTGCTAAAAATGGCTAACAAGGCTAGTTGTATGCTACTTGTATGGCTGACTTGTTTTCACACTTTGGTAACAAGAATGCATCAACTTGTTTAACTCGGGTGTGACGTCAGTCCCAGGTCTGACTTCCCACTTCTGAGCCAAATGGAACGCAGCATTAGATCAGTGGACACAATGATGTCACGAAAAAACTAATTAGCGTATGACGTCATCTAGCGACATTTAGCGACGTTTCGAGCATGCTTTAGCTACTTTCTATTGAAAATTCTTGCCACCACTGAATAAAAGCCCATTTTAAGACGAAAAAATACACCACAACCTTGTGTTTGCTTCGAAAGCCCAGACCGTGTAGGCCAAATTCAGCGGCAAAACGTTGTCAAAAGAATTTCCAAGAAACGGATTCGCAGTTGCTTGAGTTTGAAAGGCATGTTTTTGTACGTAGTCTATTTCTATGAACGTTCCAGCACATACAAACCCTACTACTAACAGATCAGTGTTTTCATTTCTGGCAGAGGCTGGCTTAATGGGAGTGGCGTGCTGTGTTCGGGGAGGGGCTCCGTTTGTTCACAGTTTTACACATTGTTCATCATTTCAGCCAATTCAACAGAGCCATTGCCCGACTAGGCATATATCCAGTGTCGTACAGCAAATCTAGCAATTAGAAACTATCGTTGAGCGCACCAATTTATTTGTTTTGGTCCTGCGAAACCTCACCCATGGTGCTGTTGGAATTAACCTATAGCAAAATACCAGGGAATGCCATATTGCTTTGTGGTTTGCGATGTTTAATAACTTTCGCTAACTACTGCAAACTTAAGGACAAACAAAACTTTTGAAAGAAAGCGAGAGAGAAGGAAAACAGTTCCGATTTTTACATGGACAATATAACTTAATCCCGCACGCTGGAGTTTTAAATACAAGGTCTACTACATCGTTAACAGTTTTCATTTTTGTTCCTCAAGCTGAACAAGGGGAATATATTGTGCAGTTTCTCCCTGCCGGTCGCGTGGCTTCTTTGTGTATAGCAGCTGCTTTTAAATGCATGGGCAAACACTGCGGATTTGCGCAGATATTGTACGTGGGCATAGCTATGTGGCTGTCTAAACTATGAATATATTTTTCAACGAGTAAGAGGAATATCAGAACTTGTTAATTTCCCAATTTAACCAACTCAATTTACCCTGACCGTAACGTATTTCTATTTTTTTGAGCTGCTTGCCGGTAACGCTCCAACCCGTCTTGCCGTAGTATTTCTATACGCGTGGATTGTAAAAAGGTAGAAACAAATTGAGCTCTGTTCTGAGTACAGCTGCGTTGTTGCCTGACATACATCATGGATGTACGGTTTTATCCGACTGCCGGAGGAAATCCTATTCCAGGAGACCCACCAAACCTGGATTTTTCCCACTGTTTGGGCTACTACAACTATAATAAGGTGAGAGATTGTATTACATGTACGTTGTTTTTCGTACTCGTCGTTTATCGTAAATGTATTGTAACTCCATTCCTGCGGACTCTGCGGACAAACAGATATAATGCAAATTGTGTTGTACGATTATGGGAATTAATTTTGTCTACTGTACTGCTATTACAATTAACTTAAACTACAAGGAAAAAACACAAGGACATGTTACTTCTGCATTACACGCTTACTAGTGATAAGTTCATCTTTGGTGCAGGAGTAGCTATGTTTGTTTACACAGGGAAAAGCTTTCTCGTGGACGAAGTTGTGTTAGCCTACCTCTTGCAGAATTGAATATTCGTGCCAGGTGGCAGTGACAGTGCTACTTCAGTCCCTTGAATACGGAGCTTTTAAAAGTGACTTGATCCATTCAAATTTAATATTAGGAAGTGTGGACACTGTAAGCATTTTTCTGAAAAGCACATGACAAAGTGATGCTAATATCGTCAGTGCTACAAATTATTTAGGACATCCGAAGCTCTATTTGGATAGAGCTTTGAAATGATGTGGGTGTTTATATTGAGATCTGAAGGTATGTTTTAGTTGCTGTGGTTTCAGATCTTTAATTATTTTCCTTGTCCCTGATCACTTATGTTTTACAGTGTTTTGAAAACATCTCATGTTGCTACTTACATATTATTAAACAAACAGTGCCCAAACACCAAATGACAGCTGTTTTTTATAGAAATTGAATATTACATTTTTGAGTATTCATTTTGAAAAGCAAAATACCTTCAGGGCTTGAAATAGTGGTAAGTTGCCCAAACTTTTTTGGTGCGAGAATGTCCATATACTTTCACAACTCTATCTCAGATCATCCTATGAAACCTTTTCAGAAAACCAGGAGAAACACACTGTAATTTTGCAACCCGAGCAGTGGGACTGAATGGCCAAACAAAATTGACTTGTTAAAACTCCCTAAGTAAAACCAAATTAGATAGAGATGTATTCTGACAAATCAGTCAATGTGCCTATTGTACATCACCCAGCAGCTACATAATCTCATAACTTAGATATAATGGATGAAGCAATTTCTTGTGTCTGCTAAAAATCTCCTTGGGGCAACATTTGAAAATCATAGTAGTACTTCAATAAGCCAAAATGCAATTGTATTGTAATGCTCTTGTAATCTAAAAATGAATTTAAATTACATACTCCCTGATATGTCTCATCACAAAACATACAAGCCTGAAAGGCATGTTTTCACTGTTCATCTTTGCATAATGTAAGACAAGTTATTCCCAAACTTATGTGATACAGCTAACTGAAAGGAAACAGTTGTCACTCAGACAATGTGCCACCATGTTTTCAATTTCAATTCCAATACGAAAACAGTATTATACATTTATTAGCCGTTATATCAAGTTGTCATGCAGAGTACTTAACTGTGCTGTCAGTGTCAATGAGTACTCAATGTGATTAATGAACAGTAACACACAAAAGCTAAGCAGAAAACAAAACAATTTAACTTATTTTGTAACACTATTGATTAAATAGTGGACTAAATACATTTTGGCTTTGTCAATTGTGTGAATAACCAAACCACAACTGAACAATGCACTGTGTTTTTTACTCGTCAGATGGATGGACCAAGTAGCTGTGAATATTGTATGTTAACCGTAGCTGGTTTTCAGGGGACCTGATCAATTCGATGCGTGGCCCTCAGATTGATCCCATTGGCCACCCGTGAGAGTCACTGTCATTTAAGTTAATCATAGTAGGATTGTAAAGTGCATATTTTGGTGTTGATTTACTTTTGTTGCTCATAACCCTACTATATGTTGTTATTTATTATTGTATCCTATTACTGAGTTGGCGTTGGGATACAATACTTATTATCTCAACAGTGAATAGATATCGCAATATTGAGATGTACACAGGCTCTTGAAGATAAGCCTTGTTTAATGGCTTGGAATGTCCAAACTTAGCATGAGATAGCAATACAACTGAACAGATGGATCTGACTTTTTTTACTCTCGCGTTTGGCAAAATTAGTCCAAAACGACTACCAGGCATGCCTCCAGGCTTCTGATCTGACCCACTTGGTCATATCTCAATAACCTCGCATCAGTAGCCTAACCCAGCAGTTTTCAATGAAAACAACCCAACTAATGTCCTGTTCAGATTGCAGGATAGATGCGGTATCTGAGGAAGGCACCAGATAGGCATGTGTCAGTAACCTGTACACATCTATTTAATGGATTTGCTTTTTCTCTTGAGTGCTCCAACTAGCCTGCTCCTTGCCTCCAAGTATGATTGTCATTTTTTGTAGTTTTTCTTGTTATGCCACTTTCATGAATTTTGACAGTGTTGCTATCATTTGTTTAGCTGAAGTGCAACACATTCAGTCATGTGTGTTCACCTTTTAGACCTAGACATGTTTACACCAATACAGACGTTGCGGTACACAGGAATTCTTAGGGAGTTACATTTACAGTTCAGTCATTTAGCAGACGCTCTTATCCAGAACAAGTAAATACATTTCAAAAGCTAAATGAAACAAACACAAAATATTAGTGAGGGCATTCTAATTGAATCAGTAAATTGTTAAACATCAGTGCTGGAATGATGATCAAACAAATCATAATTATAACACATTGTTTTGAAAGAAAATAGACAACAGAAGTGGTGGCTGTTAAGATGATAGAATCTAGTCTATTCATCACAGCTTATACTGCAGTGCCGGTACACCCCCGCAGAATGTACTCAAACAATATTGTATGTTTTGTCTGAAGTGTGAGGGTGCAGTTCAACTTGTGTTATTGTTATCTAGTTTTTCAAACTGTACTGCTATTATCTAATTGGCTTAAAAACGAGCAGTTCTGTAATAGGCACATATGAAACATGTATTATTACATTGTTTTCATCAAGCGCAAGGAACAACACGTTTTGCCACTAAACAGCCTCTCCATACAGCTGGAACGAGTTGGTTTTGGACAATCCCTGTACACAGTTGTCAACAAGCTAGGCTGTAAAACTTTGTTAGTTCACCTCAGTGCACCAGGATTTTGATGTCACAGCACATAGAGCATAGTGTAGTGTGTCACAATAGGTGATGCCAGATTCACCTTCCAGTAAAGATGGGTCCGATGCCCAAATTAATTGTATGACCTGGTGGCCGGGATTCCCTTATCATACCTTTAATACATAAAAATATTCCATGTAATTCATGGCATGTTCAAATTGGCAGTTTAAAGGCTCAGTCTATATAGGAAATGTTATCAAATACCTGCGCTCCAGGTGTAGGGTCAACCAAACAAGCTAGCATTTAAGTGCACCCACTCAAAGTGTTATCTGAGAAAATAATTCAGTTTGAATGTCATTGGAGACACAAGGGTAACAGGGTCAATTTCAGAGATTATTTTAAATCTACAGAAACATCCAAATGAGTGGCACAAACTAAATTAGGTGCTACAGTCATAATGAAGCTTTATGTCTAATTAATTCAGCCTTGATTCTTAATTGGAATGATATGTTAATATAATGTTCTACATAAAAAAATACCAGAACTAATCTAGTATATGTAATATTTAGAGACTTGTTGTCATTAAGAGGATATTTCAATTTCACCTGCTAACCATCTGAATTTACTACTACCCTTTACAGTCTTTACTTTCAATGATTAATGGTGTAAATTGTGTTCAGGTGTATATAATATATCTGTCCTTTGTTAAATTAATTGATTGAAGGTTTTGGGCCTCAAGCCAACCATGTTTAAGGGTGTATACCCATAGGGACTATTTTTATACGCTAGTTGGTTGGTAATTGGTACTACAGACGTTGTGTATTCACATTACATTAAATGTATCTAAAATAATTGCATAGGGCTGTTACTGGCTCTGGTTTATACTGAGCATCTGGTAGTATTCAGTGAAACTTAAAATGTCCCTACTTTCTTTCTGAATCCCTACATACATGCATGCCTATATTTGGTTTTCTTCATGAGAAATGGAGCCCCCTGTTAAAGGCATGTTTATAGACCTGTGTGACACTCCCCTTAAGTTGAGTAATGTTTTAGAATTAATATGTATTTCATTAGCAGCAGTGGTAGAGGTAATTCATTTGATGCTGCCAGATGTAAGTGTGAAATGGTCTGCACCTGCAACAGTGGCATGACTATGTGTGTGTGTGTGTGTGTGTGTGTGTGTGTGTGTGTGTGTGTGTGTGTGTGTGTGTGTGTGTGTGTGTGTGTGTGTGTGTGTGTGTGTGTGTGTGTGTGTGTGTGTGTGTGTGTGTGTGTGTGTGTGTGTGTGTGTGTGTGTGTGTGTGTGTGTGTGTGTGTGTGTGTGTGTGTTTGAAACAATTACTAATTATGTTGACATTAAATACTTTTGGAGTCAAAGGCTGAAAAAATACATTATTCGGTCTTAACATATTGCTATAATGTTGGTTTTAAATGTAATCAGTAATGCTTGCAATGTCATTACGAACTACATTTAAACATTTACGCGATATTAGTCAATATTTATGCCTATTTAGGTATCTGGGTTATACAAAATGTGAATATATTTGGGCTAAAACAAATACCGCTCTGGACTTTTTTCTCTAAAGTGTCTACGTTCAAATTTTCTCTCTTGTTCTACTGTGTCTAGAGGTTGTGCTCACCCTGCAAACTTATTGGATGTCACCATATAGCTCTTGTTTGATTGACAGTTCTGTCAACGGTACTTCCACTTCTTTAGCGAATCATACGTCATACATTTGTTAGTGATTCCCAGCCTGATGCTCGGTAAGGGAATGCCTGCAATAGCTGTGAGAAACACTGTTGGGTTTCAAGTTAACTACAGTAAGACGATGATTCCACTTAGATTGTGCATATGATATAAACAATATACTACACATCCGGACTAAAATGGGGGGCCTAAAAATTGTTTTGCAATTGCGAAAGTTGCGGACTGTAGATTTAAGCGTAGGGACACGTTTAAGAATCATACAACTTAGGTTAAGGTTACTATTAGGTTAGGGTTAACACATTACAAAAAACAACTCTCCCCCCAACCCACATAACATAACATTGTTTTATGAAATTGTTCTTTGCAAATTTAATTCCTGAGGTTTCGGTTTGAATAAAAAAAAATAATGTGCATACTACATAAACAATGCAATTATAATACCCTCAGTCCATAATGTTCATTAGTTCACAACTTCACATCAAATATTAATGATTGCCTCTCTGAAATGTACCTATCCCTAATAATAACAAGTTGTTGTATTTTGGCTGAATATTATGTTCATATGTTTTAAGTACGGAAGTCTGAATTCTTGGCTGTTATTGATTTTTATTTAATTTAAAACCCTTATTAATTATTTTCCTTTTTCTATAATTATGCTAAAATACAATCAGTGTACAAACAAGATAATCTGAATAAGTTCTCTATATCTTAGATCTACTTTTCAGTTGTGGTAAAAGGTGTCATTAAGAAAGTGTTCATGATTGTCTTTCAAGAATCCTCTCCATGACAACCTCTGAACAGGAAGTATGTTTCACTGAGGATTGATATTGTCAGCGGATTGGCTCTGATGACAAGTTATCTAAGAGACTGTATATTACAATATACATTTATGTAATTTAGCAGATGCAATTATGCGGAGCGACTCCCATTTAGGAATGCTTTTATTGTCCAGCCCTTCCCCCATATTGGAGTCTAGCCCACAGGCTTTGCAAGCAACATCCTTTAACAACTGAGCTACACGGGGATATGATTCCTCTTATCCAAAATAACAGTTGCACAATGGATTAAAGACGGTATGAACTTTGAGTTGTATCAACCACTTGTCTGTCTTGGGTAGAAGACTACACTCAGGGCAAGAACATTCAGTGGGAAATTCTCCACAGCATAATACTTGAGGATTACAAGATGCAGAAGCAGTTTTCAAACCTTAGGACTTTATTGACCCTGTAACTGAGGCATATAGGTGAAACAGAAGCCTAGTTGAGGATGGGTTAGATCCTATTCTCCTTGCATCTTTATAGGACACAACGAAGGAAGGAAATGACTAGGCAGAAAGGAAACAAGTAGACTATGAAATGCTAAATTACATTCCTGTCACACCAGCAAACCCTTGGGGCAATATCTCCCCATTGTCCCCTACAGCTAAATTGGCCTAGCCTCCCTTGGTCTTTGTTGTGCCTTCTGTGGAGTGGTAATGAAGGGGTTAAGACACTGTTCAAACAACACAGTGGGCCCTGTGCATCAGGGCAGTATGTACAGCTGGTGCCATTTCATCACACACATTCTATACATCCAAATACTACTACAAATCCTTAAAGACCCAGAACTACAAATCCTTAAAGACCCAGAACTACAAATCCTTAAAGACCCAGAACTACAAATCCTTAAAGACCCAGAACTACAAATCGTTAAAGACCCAGAACTACAAATCGTTAAAGACCCAGAACTACAAATGCTTAAAGACCCAGAAGCTGCTTACTCTGTCATTTTCCAGAATTCATGAATGTAGCCAATGTTGATTTTCAAAGCGTTTTATTGTTGAGGAATTAAATATCTGATGTGATTTCCAGGCATTTTAATTGCACATTTTCTGAAGCCTATTTACAACAAATAAATGTTTCAACAAAGTTTTCCTTGTGAAATTGGGGACATTTTGTTTTCAGCTTGAGCACTTGGAGCACCTACATTAAGAATGACCGCTCTGTCACTGAGTTTTCTTCCAGTCCATCTGTATTAACCTTATAAGTTTATGTGATTAAGCAAGTCTTAGTACTGGTTGTTTTTGCTAGTTCTGAGCTTCTACCAGCTTAAGTAAAGCTTGCTGCATGAACAACCTCAGAGCAACACAAATAGATGTTGCTATGGAAGCCTTGTCCGGACTCTGGAATTACTCAATGCTTCTGTGTCTACAATTGGCCAAAGATAATAGAGTAATAGGTGAAGCTGGCATTTCTAGTCCAGTCGTTTGGCATTGGTTTCAGATCCTGACTGATGTCTTTTCATTTTATCCTAGCTAACACTTATCCTATTTTACAGTGTGTGCCGTGATAACTGATCTGCTATAGACTCAGCTTGCTCTATCAAGAGAAGAGTCAATGCATTTGATGGGACTGTATGTCATGTACTGTGTGTATATTAAAAAGCATTGGAGAGATATGGCCTTATAGAAGATGCAGTGTGTATTATATTTGCTAACCCTGCTTGGATTTTTCAAATTGTATTACAATGTGGGATTAAATATTATTCATTTTATGTCAACCTACAGAAAATATTCTGTGTTAAAGTGAAATGAATTAATTAGGTAAATTACCAATAGAACACTACATGTTAAAAACGTTTGACGGGGTCCGCGTGGCGTAGTGGCCTAAGTCGCTGCATTGCAGGACAGTCTACATTATGATAGGCATGGGTTTGAGCCTGACTATGGTTTCTCTGACTTTCCCCGGACCTCCTGCACAAGACATCATGAATTAGCATTCCCTGGGATTCAGTGACTCCTTGTGTTCAGGTCGGGCACCTGTAAATTACATCGCAGAAGTATAGTCAGTGAATGTAATCATCCTGTGCATGATCTGACTAAAGGCTTCTGTGTTGGATAAACACTGCGAAAAGAATTGGCGGCTGGGCAACATGTGGTTGGATGAACCATGTGCGTGCCCCTCGCCATCCCACAGATCTGTCCAAGGAGCTACGTAGCTGCTGATAAGGCAGGGTTAGTGGGAATTGGGAAGGGAGGAAAATGGGAGAGGAAAAAATAAAAATAAATACATTTGACAACAATTATAGTTGTTTTTCAGCACCACCCCTTGCAACACGTCCAACTGAATATCAGAAGACTTATCAACCTCAAGGGAAAAATCCACAGTTCTTCTGCATGACCTCCTCAATATCATCAGCAGTGTTGGGGAATGTTATTTTAAAAGTAACTAGTTACTTCTTCAAAATACCTTAGTAACAATGTTACGTAACTGCAGTACTTTATATATATATATATATTGTAAGTAACTAATTAAATTACTTTAAGGCAAGAAGTATAGGCATTCTGAATGTGTGTTTATTGGCATAAATACACACGTTCTGAGTGCATGTTTCCTGAATCTTTGCACCAATTGTGCATGTAAAAAGGTGAAAACGACCACAATATGCATTCTCATCGCCTATTAATGCACATTGGATGTTTTCTGTGAAATCATGCACATTTTCAACATGAGTTTATTGGAATAACTGCCTAAAATATAACCAGCTGTTAAAATGTAGAATATGTAACACCCAATCCGCATATGCATTCCTATTTAAGTGTGGGATCTCTTTCCTTTATTATTATAGTTTTTTATTGGCCTGGAGGCACACTAATGAAATACGGATTAACTTGTGTTCTAAAACAGAAAAGGTGAAACTATATTTTAACTGTAACTAATTACTTGCATTGTGAAACTAACACTTTAGGTTACTTATTACAACAAAAAGTAGTCTGACTACAGTACTTTACCACTGGTTATCAGACGACATATAAATTCTTCTTCTTTTAACTTTGTAATGTGACACAGGGATAGAGTAGCTCGCCTACTGTGCTTCATCTGATATCCAAACTGTTTAATTATTTTAACATTTTTATGAGATGTTTTGTTTCTAGGTGTCTATGTGTCATGCTCTGGTTGGGGACAACTGTTATTCCTTGGTCCCAAATGGCAGATTTTCATGATATTGCATCAGCATGACAGATTTGTTTTTCTTTGCTTGTGGTTCAGCATTTGTATTGGCTATGACCTTTTGGACAAAGAAGTACAAGTTGGCTAGTTATCTTAAACAGGTGTGTGTGTGGGTATGAGAATCACTACTTTCAGTGTCAGACTACAGTTATGGGATCAACCTAAAAGCATGCACGTTTTTTAATTTTATTTCCATGGTTAAAACTATTGTGCACACCTTCCCGCCTCCTTTTCCTTGTCAGTCCACAGATAGTCTAGGCTATAGACCATTTACTGTGTTGATAAACAATGCCTTGAAAGGGTGATGCTTATGTATCATGGTGGTAGAACATATGGATCACCCCATTTCACCAGCTAAGTTACCCCACATTTAGGCTGTTACTTGTATGTTGATTTAACTTTTTATTCTTGGAAGTAAAATTATGAGTATGGTGCTTGTACCTTGTGGATGTCAAGACCAATATTTTTTTATGTAATCAACAACAACCATCCACCACATTAAAGCAGAAAATTTCTGTTACTACACACACTGAATTCTTCATGCTAGCTAGGCTACCAGTAGATTTAAATGGCATGTAACATTTGACAGTCACTTTTTTAATAGGAAAATGACAATTTCTAAATGTTAAGCGATGAAATCAACCAACTGTATTAAAATTGGGTTTAGTTAATTCCATTGCTGGCTGTTTTTAATGAACAAATCATAAATAATTTAGTTTTTGACTGCCAATGGCAGCAATTATTTGTTTTTCAACTAGGATGTGCGCCATTTCTGCCTTACTGTAACATCTAGAGGTAGCAAGTGTATAGAAGCCTCGTGAGGATAAGATTTAATAAAAAATGTACTGGTACAAAACATAATGACTACGTGGTGTTGAAAATACACCTATAACCAAACAAGTTCTAACACAGATCTTACATATAGACCATGCACAATATGTTGTTTCAGAATCGACGTTGGGATGTACCGTACGCATCCATAATAGTAATATCGCAGAATGTTTAATATAGTAAGTAAACATATCAGTCTACACTATATTTCTTTATAAAAATGAAAACTAGCATTATATCTGTCTGATATGATCTAATTTACTCATATATATATATATATATTATTATTATTAACACTGAGTTCATTGCTACAAGTTGGTGACATGCAGGTTCTGCTTGCACGTGACAAAGTGATGAATGAGGAATAGGCAAAAAATATAGAAATTAAGAATTTGGTTGCAAAAGAATTGCATCTTAGGTTATATGGAATTATTTTGGTTACAGACTGGATGATGTTGACCAAAAACATACACAATAGAAGGCAACACGACCAATTTGTTTGATAATTTAAGTCGGCACCACAAATCTTTGTATGACGAGTGCAAAGCCAGATCTGAGTGCCTTTGGCAGTGTTGCACCATACGAGAAAGGTTCCAAATGGCAGAGAGAAATCACAGATTCAAGATGGAGCCCTACAAGTCTGAATGTAGACTTGCTATTTGCAAACTGCTTTTTTCTCCTGGACTATTTCTAGACACACTTCATTCACAAATGAGCCCCTTTATTTTAGGGTAAGCAACATGCATTATAAATATCATAACATGTTATATCATCGATTTTAGCCTGAATTGAGAGAAGATTATTAAATGAATACAATGGAACCATCGTGAAATAAACAGTGTATTATATATTGTAATAAAAAAAACTACCCACAATAAGTCAAAGTAAAGTCATTTTCAGTTTCTATTCATATATTTTCCACAAAGAAGCAATCCTTCACAAAATCACCCCAATCATTCTAGAATAATTAATTATTCTCAAATAGAGCTAATCAAGTCATCTGGTGAAAGTATGCTGTATTTTTTTCATATTGCAATGTTTATTGTAGAAAAACAATGTCACAATGTCAGTTTTTTCCAATGTCGTGCAAACCTACAGCTAATTAAGCAAACGGGAACTGAGAGTGATTTTTACGAGAGCTTTCAGCCACATATATACTAGACCTCTCGAGACAAGCTAGAGAAAATACATAATAATTTCCATACTGGTTCTTTTTACATTGTCATGTCTCGTGACAGCAATCACACATTTATGGGTGTGTCATTGAATGTCCTTCCAGATGTCTCAAGCTGATGCGTTAGCACTTAGCATAGAAACCAGACCAGTCCATTGACCTACATGTGAAGAATTTCCCCACGATACACATTTCTGGTGACGTTCCTGAACAATTGCATTTACATTTGCAAAGCCCAAGGTGGGATCTTTCTAAATCCTCTCGTACGCTACCTCGGGAGTTCACATGAAATGTAGTGGATATTCGAAGAAGACCAGTATGTATACACAATACAATTTTATCTCGTCTCAAGCTTTTCTCAAGAGGTCTAGTATATGTGGCTGAAAGCTCTCGTAATGTAAACGCACCCTTAAATACAGACAGTGATGAATGAAGTGATCTCAGCTGTGAGTCATTAGCAGTAAAACAAAGCGATCTATAGGCTAGTGGAGAAGATGACACACTGAGTTCTGTTAAACAGCACATAAACTTGAACATGGAGTGGTAGGTGGCTGAAACCACACCCTGTCACTGCCAGGAGGGGGCATCGTGACACACCAGTGTGACATTGACTTGAAAACCATCTATATTCTTTTCTTCCTCATTTTCATAGTCTGTTAGTATGACTGGGCTAAGCTTTCATTGTTTGATCCATGTCCTATTCCCGATCAAGTAAAATATTTTAGCGTAAATACACGTTTTTACAAACCGCACAACCCACCTGCATGGTATGTAGGTGTGCGCTATGTGAATCTTTTATTACACCAGACAGAAATATAAACCGTTTTTCTTGCAGAAGCCTATGTCAATTAGATCAACATAAGAATCGGTCGAAGTATAAAGCATGGAGAAGACTTACTTGCACATGTTATTTGCTACAAATAAATAAATATTAAGTAAAAATCCAATCGATATGTTGAATTTTTGAAAATAATTGTCTACCTTAGAAAATAAGTTCTTTTTTTAATTTTTGATCATCATCTTTATGGCTGATATCCGAGGAGCCAGCAAAATTCTCGCCAGCTTCCTTTTCTTCTTTCGTCCATTACTCCACTGTGGTCTGGCCAACATTTTATTCTTGAATAGCAGTCCTCTTGCTCTTCTATTTGCAAAACCTTTCACTATTAACTTAAAGTCAGCCGTGTAAAACTTTAAACTATTTTGAAAAGCAGAACTTAATACATGTGTTTACTCAATGTTTCATGCTTAATTCGATTAGCACCACAATTCTGTGTGTGTTATATGGAAGTGCGCCTTATATGAATAATTTGTTACATAAAACTAAATTGCATTATACTCAAGTGTGCATTATAAATGACATCTTATCTTTTCATTACACTTATTAGGAATTTGGGCAAGCAAAATTTTCCCCAATTCACCCATTATACATGTCCTCAGCTGCGCAAATGTACTTATTTTGCCTTACTTTGCCTTATTTTGCATATCATAATGTGCCACACATTCTCATTCGGTGACAGGTCAGGAATGAAGGCAGGACATGTTCGCTCCCACACACTCTGCTCATGCAATCATGTGCTTGTAATCCGGGCAGCATATGTTGCTCCAAAATCTGTATTTTTCCATGTTAATTATGCCCTCACAGATGTGCAACTTACCCATGCCATGGGCATGACACACCCCCATACCTTGACAGATGCTGGCTTTTGGATCTGTCGCTGATTACAGCTTGGATGGTCCGTTACGTCAACACAAAAGTTTTTTGTCAAAAAACTATTTGAAATGTTGACTTGTCAGATTACAAATCAAGATGTTTCCCAAAGTATTCCCAACATGACATGGGCAAATTGCACATCTGTGAGGACACCATTACTGCAGAAAGATATTTACACATTTTGGAGCAACATATGCTGCCATCCAGATGTTGTCTTTTCCAGGGACGTCCCTGCATTATCCAGCAGGACAACGCCAAACCACATTCTTCATGGATTTCAAGCACATGGTTGCGTAAGCAGAGAGTGCGTCTGCTAGTATGGCCTTCTGCAGTCCTGACCTGTCTCTGATTGAGAATGTGTGGCACATTATGAAGTGAAAAATAAAGCATCAAAGGCCTTGTACAGTTACGCAGCTGAGGATATGCATAATGAATGAATGGGGGAAAATTCACTTACTAAATTTAACCAACTAGTGTCTTCAGAGTTCAAACGCTTAATAAGTGTTATTAAAAGAAAAAGTCATCACATTTGAAGTGAGTGTATATTTTCAAAAATAAATGTATAACAACACAATGTGTTAATGATATTATTTCAATATAGTACAGGGTGAATTGCATTTCAAATGACTTTTTGCATTTTCATACTCTCCCAACTTTTTTGGAATGAACACACACACACAGACACACACACACAGACACACACAGACACACACACACACACACTTATTGTATCTTGAAGCTCCTCCACCAGAAAGTAATATTGGAAGATTTGCCACTGTAAGTGAGCACTTAAGAGGCCTCAGCTAAATATCCAAGGAACTTCTGGGCAACTTCGGACAGATTAACTGACATTAACATTTGGATTTGTAGAGTGAGGCAGTGTTTGGTTTGAATATGTAAATCTCAAACAGACAGTCCATTGCCCTGATCAGTGTTCATGAAGACCACTTTTATTCTAACCAACACAGAACATTAATAAATCCATTCTATTTCATCTCCTCACACATCATCACCAGCAGGCTACATTTAGATAGAGCTCACACAATATTGGTACTTTTAAATAGACACACTAGTTATTCCCCTTAGAGAAAAAAACAATGTAATGGGTATACATTCTAAGTAATTTGCAGGTTTTTGAATGTTTACACTTGCCTACTAATAAGAACACATGTGTGACACATTTCTTCTAAGTAGTATGCTATATGATCATTGAACCAGACCGACTCAAGACCATTCACCATCAATAACTCAGAAATGTTCAGATTTTAAATGTACAACTGTCATAAATATAAGAAAAAGTTTATTTGCGAAGTTTACATTTATATGAAATTGCAATATCACGGTAGATCAAAAATAACAATATGAAAACAACAACCATAATAGGCCACAACCCGTTAAAATATAATTATTATTATTATGTGAAAGTATTTTTGTTGTATTTCTTAAATAATGTTCTGTTGCAGCATCCTGATGAAAATTATATACCGTTCCTATAGAGAATCATTACACTCTGTCAAAATCCTTACCTTCTGTCACATTACACACTGGAAATTAAAATAAATTAAATCTAACTTTTTCAAAGTGAAAATAACTTTTAGAAAAATTCAGAACAATTATTAAAATGTAATTAGTGTTAAATTGAACTAAATGTCATTTATAAACTTGTTCAGGTATAACCAGTCACTTCCCAGATCACACCATGCTAATTGCCCCCCACCTGACATCAATGGTAGTGGTTTAGATTACTTCATAAGAAGTACTGGCTATTGCATGATGAGTCCATTACTAGTAGTGCATGACAATGCAAACAATACACCATGGTTGGAAAGGTGTTTTCAAAAGGGCTTAGGGACAAAGTTTTGGAAAGGCTCACATTAGGAGAAGGATATAAAATGATTTCAAAGGCTTTACCTATCCATCTGAGCACCGTTCAGAGCATTATTAAGAAGTGGAAAGTGTATGGCACCACCAACACCTTGCCTAGATCGGGCCGTCTCTCCAAACTTGATGGCTGAGAAAGGAGGACATTAATCAGGGAAGCTACCATGAGGCCAATGGCAACTTTGAAGGACTTCCAGTCCTTATGGCTGAGAATGGTTGGTGCATGTGACAACAACCTCACAAGCGTTAGATAAAGGAGGCCCGTATGGCAGGAAGGTAAGTAAGAAGCCTCTTCCGAAAATGGGACGCACAGAGTCTAGTTTGCACTTTGCAAAAAAAAGCACTCATTCTAATGCCATGTGGACAAAGTTTTTATGGTCAGATAAGACCAAGATTGAACTTTTAGACTGAAATGCAAGCATTACTGTATGTTTGGTGAAACTCTAATATACCAAAAACAGCACACCACCCAAAACACAACATGCGTACTGTAAAGCATGGTGGTGGCCACATTATGTTGTGGAGGTGTTGCTCTTCAGCAGGGACTGAGCAATGGGTCAAGATGAAAGGGAAAATGGATGTTGCCAGGTACACCCCTATTCTTGTGGAAAACCTGCATCCCTCTGCTAGACAGCTGAAGATGGGCAGGTGGTTCACCTTCCAGCACGACAATGACCCTAAACACACCGCCAAAAAAACTATGCAGTGGCTTAAGGATAGAAAGGTGTATGTCCTTGAGTGGCCAAGTCAGGTTGCTGACCTAAAACAAATTGAGAATCTGTAGATGGACTTGATGACAGAAGCTAGTTGCCGCTCACCACAAATTTTACTGAAATAACAATTCTGCTAGGAAGAATGGGCAAGTATTAAATCATGGGACTGATCACTTTTCTATCTCTATTATTCTAGTTCATTTTTTGTAAGTTTCTGAATTGTTGCCTTTTTACATTACTTGAGTATTGTAAGGGAGAATGTGTAAAAAATATATTTTAATGGGTTTTGATTTCAGACTATTTCAAAGGGGTACACTGTAAAAAATAAAAGCTTGCAAAAATGCAAAATTCCATGTCAACCCTCTGCATTCACATTGTTATGTTTTCCCAACAAAGTTTTAGGCATTTTCCAAACTACAAAAATGCTGTCATCTTTACGAACAATTGTTTATTCTACCAACTTGAAATTCATAATTTTGCCAACGTAAGATTGTTTGTTGAGTAAACAGTGACGTGATCAAAATCCTCTGATAACTAGAATGCAATATCAAAAAAGTAACTTACATTTCCAAGCAAAAATATCACACAGTCTTACCGTCATTTAGCTGACACTCTCATCCAGAATAACTTTCAGTAAGTACCAGGACATTTGGCACAAGTCGGGAATCGAACCAAC
>JACXGM010007785.1:0-30053 GCA_016801145.1 Umbra pygmaea | reverse complement strand
TTGACCTATGCCTGTTTTTGGATTACTCTACCATTTGATATCCCTAGATGTACTTTAGCCATCCAGCTATTCCGTTTTGACCTATGCCTGCTTGTGTGGATATACTCTTTACCTGTTCCTATGGAATGTCAAACAGGTCATTAAATCATTGTGCTATTTGACATTGTTTTGAGTATTCTCTCAGTACAGACATTACAACAACGGTGTTCTGGACAAATCATACCATCATGGCAACCTAATCATCCTCAACTTTCAAATGGCTCATTCATCCCCTATCCTCCCCCCACTCCCGTTTGTTGCGGCAAATTAGAAGATATTCTTAGTCAACTTGCCTGGTAATATAATAGTAAATAGTTAAGAACAAAATTCTTTACCTTACAACCCGGGACCTTTCAGAAACTAGTCAGATGCCCGAGGCCATAGTCCATTGATGACAGGTCAATAGAATAGTGAAGCCCAACTGAAAAAGTTTCAACTCCATCTTGTCCTAATAGATTTAACTCAAATTGTTTCGTACTCCAGTTTAGTATTTAGAATACATTTATGAACCAAATAATATACAATTGCCTCTAATTAACAGCAGATGTTGTCCACCTGTTAAACACAGGATCTTAATGAAATTCACTGCGTCAACGGGTTGTTCCAAATAATCTAATCAGGGAGAATGTAATAATATATAATCATATCCATCATTACATAGTTGAACACACAAAATTCCAATTTGATAAAGGATATTTCATTATGAGTGTTAAAACACAAGGGAGTTTACACGTCAAGACCTATATGAAGGTTGATGCTATCACTGATCACTGGGCCTCATGAATGGTTATTCAATTAACAACTCTGCTAATGAAAGCAATTATTGCTGGAATAAGAGAGGGGATAAATGATAATTATTATGCATCGAGATAGGTAGAGGATACATAATTTTAAATCAAACCTAATCATGTTGGAACCTGTCCAATAACAACAAAGTCACCGAAAGACTAAAAGTCACTAAAAGTCGTTAAACGTATTCCAAGGGCAATTAATCCATTATCTTCTCTAATGATCTTTCACAATCATCTGAATTGTTTATTATTCAATATTCTATGAATGTTAAGGGAATTAAACCACTATAAGAGTTTACAGGGTTATCACTTACTACAGGCAAGGTCAATATTACAGTAGTGTACTTGGCTCTAGTTGCACTGGCGCTTCAGGAGCAGCGTAAACACAGAATGTGTATATACTTATTTTAAAGTATTTTTAATTATTGTTTTTAATAAAATGTTTTGATCACATCTGTTCTGGCATGAAGGCATGAATTTGCATATTGACTGACAGGTAACACTTGTTACCTTGCTAGCTAACTGGCTAATGTTTTTGTTGGGGAAAATGTAGCTGGACACAGTAGCAGCTCTGTACTGCTCTCCACAGCTGGTGACAGTGTCAACAGTTAGAGATGAGACAGTCACACATTACATTCAGTAACACACTGTATGTATAATAATATAAAGTACAAATATTTTAACCCCTGCTAGGTGTGGTAGACCCTACCAGAACAGACCAATATCAGATGGATTAACACTAATGTTTGTAAACAAGTACATTTTTACAAGCACTCCACACACTCAGAATAAACAATAATCTTAACATAATTAATGGTCGGTTCTGTAATGATCTCTCCTCTGTATGAATCAAACTCACAAAAAGGTAGAATGAACAATAATGTTTATTATAAACAGGATAAATGTTGAACCTGGTTATAGCTATCAGGCAGGTAGGCTTGTACAAACCCCAAGGCATAAACTGTTCAGACAACGGTAAAGAGGGTAATCCAAAACATATATATATATATATATAACATTCCATGTGAGGTCTGGCCAGAATATCAATCCGAGAACAGGCAAAGGTACAAGGGAAGATCCGAGTCAAAGTACAAAATACAATGCTATGGTCAGGCCAGAAACAACAAGACAGGAACTGAATGCTCAGTAATATAAATGAATACTCACAATACCTCGCAAATAGGCAAGGAGAGGTGTGTGACTAAATACTGAATGGAGTGAGCAGGTGTGGTGAATTAGGATAATTGAGTCCGGGTATGGGGAATGTAGTTCAGAGGAGGCATGACTAGGGAAGCTGTAGTCCACAGGAAGTAGAACTGGGGAATGGGAATTGTAGTTCTGAGCAACATAAACCAAGGAAGTGGCCGTTTTCTGGGAAGGAGAACTGGGAATCGTTACAGGTTCTAGCCTTCCAATGCTATAAATTTGAATTTAAGAGGTGTTCTCCAGCCCCTTCCTCATCTTTAGTGTTTTGCGGATTCCCACTTAACTACTACAAATCCTATAAAGCATACAAGATGCTTAGCTGAATCTAGAGGAAGGCTGCGTTTACACAGGCAGCATGATTATAATTAATTCACTAATCAGGCTTTTGACCAGTCACATCAGATCTGAGTGGTCAAAAGACCAATTAGTCAAAAAAGATCAGAATTCTTCTGTGTGTTTCTCAGATAAGGACTGCACTGTTCTTAGAAATGAATCTATACTACCTACCCAGTGCCTTAATGGTACAAAGATGCAGACATGTTATATTATAGTAACAACATAATATATGAAATTCAAGGAATAGGCTGAGTTCACACAGGTAGCACCTTTCTGATATTTTTTCTCAAATATTGGTGGGAAATGTGTGGCCTAGGGCACTGCCACCGGAGAACATATACCGCTGCAGCATAGGTTAAAAATCATCCTCATGCAATTTCAGCAAATATTTGTATCTTTTACCAATTTAATGTCCAAGAATAAATATAAAGTAAATAAAATATTGCTGGGAAATCATCAGAATTGTGCTGTAAACCAGCAGTATGTTGTTATATCTTTCAGGTAACATGCAACATTTGCAAGTAGAGCCAAGTATAGCTTTCTAAAAGGATGTGATATTATTCCCCATCAAAGCCACACAAGCATTACATGTAAGTACATCTTCGTTCCGTTATAAAATAATTAAATAAATTAAGTGCGTTTTCGTTGCCCTGGTGAAATATGATAACACTAATGAATTCTTTACAGCAGTTATATTAAATGCAACAGAAGCATTAAGGCAGAAATAATCATTAATCTGTAGAGCAATTAGTGGTACTGTCAGAGAGAACGCAGCAGTTCTGCCTGCTGAAAATACCCAACCCATTGTTATTAATGAAAGCATTTAATGTTCCACACAATCAGTCTTGTCAGAGGACTATAACCACATGAAATGTGCTGAATGTCAGTACTGTAAGACTATATATATTAAATTCAAAGAATGACATGATAGTCCAAATACAGATATAACACAGGGATGAGGTCAGTACGAATTGAAGGCATTCAATAAGTATTTTAAATATAAAAAAGTTAGTTATGTTTTTTTAGTTTTCAATTAATGAATATTTTTTACAGTCTTTAATTCGGTCATGTATACATCATAGATAAGAGGGGTCTTAGGGCTTAATCGTAGTATATTGGCCATACATCAGAAACCCATGAAATGCTTTATTTATGTTATTAACCAGTTACCAACCCAATTAGAGAAGTAAAAATGTATGTGATGTCATACCCGTGTTATATTATATGATTTACCACAGGGCTAAGGGCTTTGTGGTATATAGCTATACTGAAGCTAATGTCCAGGCACTACGCAATGTGTTGTACATAAAAGAACAACTCTTAGCTGTGGTATATTGGTCATTTGCCATAACCAATTGTGACTTAATGCTTAAATAGGTTAATAATTTGATCTTTGGAATTTCAGTAAATCTTATAAACTGACATTGGCTTCAATTTGACAACATTGGCTAATATACAATTTAATTCAGTAACCTCAAAATGTAGGGTTTAATTTGCTGATGTGAGTGTTCTGAAGTTGTGCTGATCCAGAAGACCCCTGGACTCAGTAGCTGCGATTTGTATAATCAATCCTTCAGCACATATTCATCATCTCAGAGAAGTAAAAAAAAGATAAGACGATTGTGTGCTTTGTAACCAGATGAAACAGCAAGATCAAACAGCAACGAGGCCAGAGGACGCTGAACACAAAGCCAACCATTCAAAGACTTCAGAATATGTTCCAAATGCCTCCCTACTCCCTGTGGACTCTGGACAAATGTAGCGCACTACGTAGGGAATATTGCTCAGTTTGGGCCGTTGTTTATCTGCTCTGTCTGTAGAGGGGCTCAAACGTTACGAAAGAAAGACATAAATGCTTACACAGAAACCTTTTCTGCATCTGAGGAGGGGTCTTAGAATGTCAGAGGGAGCTTAGCAGAAGCTCGGGCAAAGAAATCATGCACTAGGCTGCAGGCTTTTGGAGGTAGGGAATCTGCCAGTGATCGTTTGTGTGTGTGTGGGTGTTTGTGCGAGAGTTGAAACTCTTCTGTCAATCTCCTGATGAGGTTTATCTCAGCATAAGTGTCCACTGTGCATTTTTCTCTTCTTCACAGGAACAACTGTCAAGGAGATGGCAATGGTTTTGATCTTTTATGCAGATAGTGGGGAAATGCTGTTCAATACCCTCTGACATGTCTTTGGTAGAACCGTGAGTTGGTACGGGTGATCAAAGAACATGGCAAAATCTAAGGCTTTTTGTCTACCGTAACAACATAAAATAAAAATAGAGGCCACTCAAAACGTCTTTGATCACTTTCTGCTGACGAAGACGGTATCCATAACATTTATTGAACAAAAGTAGGGCTAGTGTAGAAATACAATTTATTTCCATTCAGTGTATAATCAGTTACTGTTGCAACAATCTCCCGTGGGCAGTCTTACCAAACAACGCAAAATTTACATCAGTGTTTGAGAGATTACTGTTGCATTAACCTTTATAACCAACTGGAATAACAAGAGCCATTATACGGTGAAATTGCACCCTCATGTGACAATGTCAGTACAATACACTTTAGATTCGCGTTTGCTAAAACAACGTACCTAACTATTTCTGCACGACCAAGGCCACCGTACTCTATAGCCTTTCCCCTTTTCCACCAGAATGAGCACTTTCCATTTTACTTTTAATATACAGTATGCTGTAGACTTTTACGATGATTAGTGGTTTTGCCAAGAAATTCATTTAATTTGTTTTCCCACCATGTTTACGACCACCGGATCCCGAGGGCTCTGTAAGTAGTTGATACGTTTCTGTAGTACTGTGATTTGGTCCTGTCTGAAATAGCTTTGCACTGTCATTCATTCTAGATGAATCTAGCCTATAAGTACTTTATCGTCTATTTATGATCGTATCTTTTGCAGGGGGACTTAATAATAGCCCCTACCCGCGGTCTGATTGTTAAAACGCAAAGTAGCACTGGTTCGAAAACATATATCCCAGTCTTCATATCAGCGTTACAAAGTATTGAATAAATCATATTCCATACACATCTTTAGTTAGCCACACACATTACATTTTACTGTGTTTCTTTCGGGTCCCAGAATATCAGCTAAATAAACCCCTCTGATTAGTTCCGGTGTTACGAAACATTCTGTGCCCCCAGCGAAATCCGTGTCCCTGTCAGAATTACGCATGCGCCACCATAAAATATTTAAATCTGTCAAAGGGAGCGTGTGATATCTCGCGCAACTTTCGGTACTCGCTCGCCACATTGTTTTGGTTCGGGAAAGGGTTGGTTCCTAAACAGCGATTGACCCCCTTTTTTGAATAGGGGAACCACCTCCCAGCCTGCCACTACTTTGGCACTGTCCCAGACTACCACGCAATGTTGAAGAGACGTGTCAAATCAATATATTTGCTATATTGGTGAGCGAGGGACAAAATATCAACATAAGTTTTGATCAATTTAGAAAAAAGTTATGTTGATTGACTATGGGATCAAATGAGGGCCAATAATATTTTGAGTTTGCGAAGTGATGTTTGCATGTGTAAAAAAGTTTTGCGTCTGTGGAAATATTTTGTGAATGTGTAAAAACGTTTTGCATCAGTAAAAATATTTTGTGAATGTGCAAAAATGTTTTGCATCTGTATAAATATTTTGTGAATGTGTAAAAAAGTTTTGCATCTGTAGAAATATTTTGTGAATGTGTAAAAAAGTTTTGCATCTGTAGAAATATTTTGTGAATGTGTAAAAAAGTTTTGCATCTGTAGAAATATTTTGTGAATGTGTAAAAACGTTTTGCATCTGTAGAAATATTTTGTGAATGTCTGCAAATGTTTTGTGCAACCCTGGAGTTACAAAACCCAAGTTACGAGTTGTGAAATTTTGACTGTGTCAAAACAGGGCCAAAATGTTATCCAATCAACTCATTGCTTATTGATTAGCCAGTCAGAATGCTGCCCACCGATCAACCATTTCAATCCTTAATGTAGCTAGGATTACACAGGATCATGTGTATTTATTATATACTTAAGCGATCTAGATTGTGTATGTAAATGGTCGTATTAAAATATTATAAGTTCATAAATATGTCACACTATTTACGGGTGTGGGCAAAAGATTCTAGTGAGGCGCGTTCTTGTTACTTCTCTTCATTCTGGAGTCAGTCAACACAGAGGAGTACGAGGCTGGCGCTTTATCACAAGCCTAGACCGGTCACATACGGAGCACCTAAGGGGACATGAGCAAAAAACTAAAGTTTAGTTTCATGTGCTTACGCGAAACTTTCATGTGCTCACGCGAAACTTTCATGTGCTCACACAAAACTTTCATGTGCTCATGCGAAACCTTCATGTGCTGAATTTTTTTTAAAGTTTAGTTTCATGTGCGCACATGAAACTTTCGCATGCACACCTGAAACTTTCGCGTGTGCACATGAAACTTTCGCGTGCGCACATGAAAGTTTCGCGTGGGCAAATTACACTTTTGCATGCGCACACAAAACATTTTCACGTGAGCACATGAAATTTTCGTGTGAGTACATGAAACTAAACTTTAGATTTGTTTTTTATATGCGCCGACAAAGCGACAACTCCGGTTAGAAAGGATGCCGGCAAAAGATAAATTGGAAACGTTCCTTAAAAGTCGAAATATACCAAACAATATGATAATTACACTGAAAGATGATAAGGTATAATTATCTCACTTTGAATTCATTATATGCTTTTGTTCAGTGTTAACTTTAGCCTATTGGCAATACTTCATCTAGCTACTGTTACATTTAGACTGTTAGCAATAGCCTACTTTTGCAAGCTCACAAGACTTTAAAATCTGTTTTAAATGTCGTATTGAAACAATACAATGGTGACGACTTGCAAGAAAAGCAACAATGTCCTTATAATTAAGACCTAGTTAAAAATATAGTGCAACTAACTCCTGCACTGTAGTCATTTCTCTAGTTGTCACTGTCTCCTGTATGGCCCAGGCTACATCAATATACGGCTTTCATGTGCTCACAGAAAAGTTTTGCGCGCTCACACAAAAGACTTCCATGTGCGCATGCGAAAGTTTCATATGCGCACTCGAAAGTTTCATGTGCGCACATGAATGTTTTGCGTGCGCACATGAAACAAAACTTTTTTTTTGAAATTCAGCACATGAAGGTTTCGCGTGAGCACATGAAAGTTTCACGTGAGCACATGAAAGTTTTGCGTGAGCACATGAAAGTTTCGTGTGAGCACATGAAAGTTTCGTGTGAGCACATGAAAGTTTCGCGTGAGCACATGAAAGTTTCGCGTGAGCACATGAAAGTTTCGCGTGAGCACATGAAACTAAACTTTAAAAAAAATTCAGCACATGAAGGTTTTGCGTGAGCACATGAAAGTTTCGCGTGAGCACATGAAAAATTTGCGTGAGCACATGAAAGTTTCTTGTGAGCACATGAAAGTTTCGCGTGAGCACATGAAACTAAACTTTAGATTTTTTTTGCTCATGTCCCCTTAGGGGCTCCGTAGTCACATGAAACTCAGGGAGCCAGATTCTTTAGTGGATTCCTAGCCTTTCATAGTTTCGCATTCAGAATAATAGCGTTTGATTCAACGTGATAAAAATCGATTAATAACAAAGGAAACGTTACACATTTCATAAATATACCACTAAACTTTATGAGAATACTGTGACATATTTACTAACTTATATTAGTTTAATAAGTCCATTTACATTTGCAATCTGCATCGCTTACATATATAATAAATACACAACAACCTGTGTAATGCTATCTACATTAACAATTGAAATGGTTGCTCAGTGGGCAGCGTTCTGACTGGCTAATCAATAAGCAACGAGCTGATTGGATAGCGTTTTGGCCCTGTTTTGACACAGTCAAAATTTCGCAAATCGTAACTTGGGTTTTGTAATTCCAGTGTTACACAAAACATTTGCAGACATTCACAAAATATTTCTACAGATGCAAAACGTTTTTACACATTCACAAAATATTTCTACAGATGCAAAACTTTTGTACACATTCACAAAATATTTCTTCAGATGCAAAACGTTTTTTACACATTCACAAAATATTTCTACAGATGCAAAACAATTTTACACATTCACAAAATACTTCCCCAGATGCAAAACTTTTTTACACATGCAAACATCAGTTCGCAACCTCAAAATATTATTGGCCCTTATTTGATCCCATAATTGACAGGGACACATTTTCCGGCAGCAGTTGTCTTAATATGTGGCCCACCTGTTGGAGATTATTAAGGTCTAGAATGAAATACACATATTGACTATATCTGTGAGAGACAGGCACACAATATCAGTATGAGTTTTGTAACTTTCTGATCTTTCCATCATGATTAACAGGTGGGCTCTGATTTTGTCTGTGCCTGGGGAAAATGGTGGCCCCCTCTAATAAATGAAAATACAGTCCTGATAAATTGAAATACGCTGTTCAAAAAAATAAAGGGAACACTAAGATAACACATCCTAGATCTGAATGAATTAACTAATCGTATGAAATACTTTCGTCTTTATATTGTTTAATGTGTTGACAATACAATCACACAAAAATGATCAATGGAAATCATATTTATCAACGCATGAGGTCTGGATATGGAGTCACAAAATCAAAGTGGAAAACCACACTACAGGCTGATCCAACTTTGATGTAATGTTCTTAAAACAAGTAAAAATGAGGCTCAGTGGTATGTGTGGCCTCCACGTGCCCGTATGACCTCCCTACAACGCCTGGGCATGCTCCTGATGAGGTGGCGGATGGTCTCCTGAGGGATGTCCTCCCAGACCTGGACTAAAGCATCCACCAACTCCTGGGCAGTCTGTGGTACAACGTGACGTTGGTGGATGGCGTGAGACATGATGTCCCAGATGTGCTCAATCGGATTCAGGTCTGGGGAACGGGCGGGCCAGTCCATAGCATCAATGCCTTCCTCTTGCAGGAACTGCTGACACACTCCTGCCACATGAGGTCTAGTATTGTCTTGCATTAGGAGGAACACAGGGCCAACCGCACCAGCATATGGTTTCACAAGGGGTCTGAGGATCTCATCTTGGTACCTAAAGGCAGTCAGGCTACCGCTGGCGAGCACATGGAGGGCTGTGCAGCCCCCCAAGGAAATGCAACCCCACAACGTTACTGACCCACTGCCAAACCGTTCAGGCTGGAGGATGTTGCAGGCAGCAGAACGTTCTCCACGGCGTCTCTAGACTCTGTCAGGTCTGTCACATGTGCTCAGTGTGAACCTGCTTTAATCTGTAAGAAGCAAAGGGCGCTAGTGGTGAATTTAGCAAACTTGGTGTTCCCTGGCAAATGCAAAACGTCCTGCATGGTGTTAAGCTATAAGCACAACCCCCACCTGTGGACGTTGTGCCCTCATACCACCCCAGTCTGTTTCTGACCGTTTGAGTGGACACATGCACATTTGTGGCCTACTGGAGGTCATTTTGCAGGGCTCTGGCAGAGCTCCTACTGCTCCTCCTTGCACAAAGGCGGAGGTAGCGGTCCTGCTGCTGGGTTGTTGCCCTCCTACAGCCTCCTCCACGTCTCCTGATGTACTGGCCTGTCTCCCGGTAGCGCCTCCATGCTCTGGACACTACGCTAACAGACACAGCAAACCTTATTGCCACAGCTCGCATTGATGTGCCATCCTGGATGAGCTGCACTACCTGAGCCACTTGTCTGGGTTGTTGACTCCATCTCATGCTACCACTAGAGTGAAAGCACCGCCAGCATTCAAAAGTGACCAAAACATCAGCCAGGAAGCATAGGAACTGAGAAGTGGTCTGTGGTCACCACCTGCAGAACCACTCCTTTATTGGGGGTGTCTTGCTAATTGCCTATAATTTCCACCAGTTCTCTGTTCCATTTGCACAACAACATGTAAAATTGATTGTCACAGTGTTGCTTCCTGAGTGGACAGTGTGATTTCACAGAAGTGTGATTGACTTGGAGATGCATTGTATTGTTTAAGTGTTCCCTTATTTTTTTTGAGCAGTGTACATTGATTATGTTGGTTGGGAGAATCAATGAGATTTGGATTTTGGTTAATTTATGTACTATCTGTTTTGAGTTACAGGGGGCACAGATTTCACGACTATCTGGCAGAAATGGTGTACATTAATTTCTTAATTTAAAATATATTCCTAAATAAAAACATGTTCAATGTTGGTGTAATAATGACACAACTTGGATAGGAGTATGATTACACAAAGTGTAATATTTGTTCATAAAATTTGTATCCCACAAGGTAATGGTCAGGCAGAAACAGGTTTGTCAAAGGCATGCAAAATTTCGATCTACGGGAGATCCACAGGCAAAAGTAGAAAAGGGCAAATCCAAAGAGTAGAACAACGGTTTAGAAAACAGGTCATACCAGGAATAGACTATTGAAATATAAATGCTCAGTATGTCGGCAAAACAAACAATACCTCACAATGGTTAAACCAAACAGACAGGCTTTTATGGAACACAGGTAATAACAAAGGTGATCAAAATCCGGTGATTGCGATCTGAGCCGAGGGACGCGTTCATGCTGGTTGTGAATTTGGTTATTGCTGGAGTTTGGAGATGGATTCCGCGAGGCAGGGGATCTGCAGCTAGGAGACGTTACAGTTGGATAGAGATTTTCTTTGGGCAATCCAGGTTGATTTATGAGGCGGGGAACCCTCCTGTGACTGACTGCAATGGTGACCACAAGAAAAATATAACTGTGCATTCTTTATTGCATTCCCTCAAAGAACGCTCATGAACATGTAGTTTAAAGTATGTTGTGTCCTCATTAGAGGATCGATATTATCGGCCGATATTAGGCATTTTCCAAACTATTGGTATCGGCAATTATAATGGCCGATAAATGAATATCAATTTTTTAAATACTTTTTTTTTAAAACTGCGGCTATTGAGGACTGATTGATTCAGTACACTACCTCATATACTGTATATAGTTTATATTTTGCTTTTGTTGTTATTTATCAGAATTTATAGAACTTAACAGAATATTTTTTTCCAGTCTTGTTCAAAGTTATATTTATGAAGCTATTAAGTTTTATATATATATTTTATATATATATATATTTTATATCTTCAGTTAGTTTTTTATACATTTAATTTATCAGAACTTTAAAGGTACAATATGTAATATCAATCAAAACAACAACAAAATACATACTTCGCATTAAAAGCAAACATCACTATACATATATTATATATATTTCTTAGTTGTGTACTTACATTATCCTAAATGTTTCCACTAACTTTCAAATCCAGAGAAATTTGTAATATAATTTGAAGACACGGGACGTTTCATTTTGTCGCCCGTAAATGGCGTCATATAACCTGTGATTGCTCTAGTTGTTAGAAGATCCAGGGAGCCGCCAAACATAACGTGAATAAAGTTATAATTTTTTTACAATATATTACTTTGTCGGTGAACATTTTTTTCTGCCGGAGATGCTAGATTAGAAGGTTGTCATTGACGACGATAACAAAACCCATGATCCCTCGCAACCTCCCGACGTCATCCAAGTACATCTTTTGCTATTGTTTTGATTGAGAGCCCCCTAGTGGCCAAAAATTACATATTGCACGTTTAATATATTTTGATGTTCCTCTGTTCTGTTGTGACAATAAAACCAACAAGTTTATTTTTAAACTGCATTATCATATTATTTCAGTGAGGACTCATAAATATCTACAAATAACTAATGTTAGGGAAATCTGTTTATGTTTTGTTACTCGTTTCTGGATTAAAAAAATATATATCTGCCAATATATTGGAATATCAGGTTTTTAAATCACCAAATATTGGTATTGGCATTAAAAGTCCTTTTATCGGTCGGGCTCTAGTTCTCACTATAACCCTTTAGTTTAACAGTCAGTCAGCTTAAACTCCCTCCTTATAGATCATCTCTATCGACAAAGACTAACTGAAACAACAGTATGAGTTCATAGGATTCCCGGAGGATCTCTGTCTAAACAATGAGCAAAAAGCTAGCGTATCATCAGCTGTAACCACTGACGACCAGCGGGTATAAGTTAGCAGCAGGTTTGATATTCGCCGGATATTCGTTTTGGATTTACCAGCTATTCAGTTGCTTCAATAAAATTCGACTACATTACCAGTGTAGTGTGTTGAGGACAGTTTAGGACACTGTATAGGAAGAAATCACAATGGTACTTGTTGTCGCTACCGATTTACAGGCGAAAACATCACATTATTCCACGTTCCGGCTATTGGCTGAGGTAGGGACCGTTTACAAATAACATTGCTCAGGCTGGAGACATAGACTACTGGGATTTTCTCAGAAAAGAAATCGCCATAAATTAATAAAATTACCTTTACTCATTCTGATTGCTGTAGTAGTTGCCAATGGCGGGCTGCTAGTTACTATGGGTCATATTATTAACATGGCACATTGTAGTGAAACAGGGTGGAACTCAACTTTTAAAATATTCACCAAAAATCAACGAAAATATGTTTTCTCATTCTGATTGCTGTAGTAGTTTTCAATGGTAGGCTGCTAGTTATTACGGGTCATGTTTTTCACATATGTCACATTATAGTGAAACAGGGTGGAATTAAACTTTTAAAATATTCACAAAAAATCCACGAAAATACATTTTCGCATTCTGATTGCTGTAGTACTTTCCAATGGTGGGCTGCTAGTTACTACGGGTCATGTTTTTAACCTATGTCACATTATACTGAAACAGGGTGGAATTAAACTATTAAAATATTCACCAAAAATCAACAAAAATACATCTTCACATTCTGATTGCTGTAGTACTTTCCAATGGCGGGCTGCTAGTTACTACGGATCATGTTTTTAACCTATGTCACATTATACTGAAACAGGGTGGAATTAAACTTTTAAAATATTCACCAAAAATCTACAAAAATACATTTTCTCATTCTGATTGCTGTAGTACTTTCCAATGGTGGGCTGCTAGTTATTACGGGTCATGTTTTTAACCTATGTCACATTATACTGAAACAGGGTGGAATTAAACTTTTAAAATATTCACCAAAAATCAACAAAAGGACATTTTCTCATTCTGGTTGCTGTAGTACTTTCCAATGGTGGGCTGGTAGTTACTACGGGTCATGTTTTTAACCTATGTCACATTATAGTGAAACAGGGTGGAATTAAACTTTTTAAATATTCACCAAAAATCTACGAAAATGCATTTTCTCATTCTGATTGCTGTAGTAGGTGCCAATGGTGGGCTGCTAGTTACTACGGGTCATATTTTTAGCCTAGGTCAAATTATAGTGAAACAGGGTGGAATTAAACCTTTAAAATATTCACCAAATATCAACAAAAGGACATTTTCTCATTCTGGTTGCTGTAGTACTTTCCAATGGTGGGCTGCTAATTACTACAGGTCTTGTTTTTCACATATGTTACATTATAGTGAAACAGGGTGGAATTAAACTTTTAAAATATTCCCCAAAAATCAACAAAAATAAATTTTCTCACTGATTGTGGCTGTAGCCCACAAGTGTACTTGAGGTACACCCATCAATCTACAAGTTGAGGGTAGCATCGCGACACCACGTGACACCACACTCCAGTCGTGTTGGACAAGTGGATCTGTACTGTTAGAGTTGATTGTGATTTATAAAGGGAAAACGGCGTAGGACGTGCGTGCGCACGGTTTTATAAATCTGAATATATCTTTGCATATGCACGTCCTATGTTTCGTCCGTACGCCAATTCTGATGCAAATCCACCGCAAAGTTATATAAATGAGGCCCCAGAGCAGGGAGCATTGGTTTATGATTGTTTATAGTTTACTTAATACGTTCCAGGAGACATACCAGCCAGTACAGTTGGAGGTGAACAAGTAAATGTGAGTGCACAACGATACCATATAGATTACCATGCTCTCACAGCAGCATGGGACACAGAAAGAAAAATATTTAAATATGTAGAGCGTAACCATAAAATTAAGCACATACCATACGCTTTTCAAAACTTAGTAGCAGGTGAACAAGTAAATGTGACTGCACAATGATACCATATATATTACCATGCTCTCACAGCGGCATGGGACACTAAAAACAAATATATTTATTAGGGATGCTCATATTGACCGTTTAACCGTTAACCGAAACTAAAACGTTTGACCGATTAATACTATCAGTTAAACGGTTAAGAAGTATTTTTTATTTTTTACGTATATATAGCCTATATTAGTTAAATCACGTGGTGCGTTGACACGCGCAACCAGAGCCTGGCGCTTCCTTTTGAAAGGTGGGGAGAAATATACCGGCTGTCTGTTTTGCATCTGCAACGTGTTCTTCATTTAAAATGACAAGCCTTGAACTTGAACATTTATGATGACTGTGATATTAACTTGCGCTTTCATTTTTTCATGTACAGAAACGTATAACGCTATTGTATTGGGAAGCATATATTATTTTATCGGCTATAATTCATCATGCTCCTGATGCATTATAGCCGACAACATAAGGTTACCTTAAAAACAACACACAGTGATTGACAACAAGCATTTTATTTTCGGAGAGGACCGTAATGGTAATTTCAATGAAATGGGAGCGCTCGGCAGTTATTGTATAGTTAGTAACATAACGCATAGCAAGCGTTATCAACATTTTGTTTCGTGTTAATGAAATTTAGCCCTTATTTGCAATAGGCCTCCTGTAAGCAGGGCTTTACGTGTGTGAAAATGAAAGTGAAACCAAACATCGACACAGCTTTATGAAACGAATTAGTTTCATTGTATCGTTTAGTGTGGACTTTGCACCCGAGTGAACTTGTACGCAAAGCTGGTGCACCCAGCAGCTGTTGTTGATCTGTTCTGTATGCTGTTTAAACATTAAAACAAATCTGCGGAAAAAAATGTTTGTATATTTAACGGGTTACAGACACTCGTCAATTTAATTTTTTATTTAAAGCCAATTGAATCTTATAATCTTATCAGTTAACGGTTAATAATCGGTTAACGAGTTCCGGTTGTCGGTCAGGAAAATTACCCGAAATGAGCATCCCTAATATTTATATATGTAGAGCGGACGCATAACCTCAAGCACATACCACACTCTTTTCACAACCTACTCATGGATAAGTACAATACCCCTGGCTGACATCACATCACGGTGACAATAATCATCAATGCCTGACACCTTCCTCTAGTTTGGCCACCGTTTATATAGTACCAATCCCCAACTTAATTGAACACAGCTGTAAGGTGTCAAAGGACTTAAAGGGACAGAATTAATAACAACATGCAATGCACTGAATACAAAAAGGAAAATACACAAGAAATATACTCAATAATATAAGCAGTCCTTATCTCAGTTCATGCCACGCCAGCCCACACTGGGGAATTTACATACCAAAACATCATTTAAATGCAGTATTTAGCCATTCAGTAGCTATCCAGGAGCCTGTGACACTAGTTTGTTGGAACTAAAATTCTCACAGAGTTCGCCCTATTCACTGTAACCTTGTAAAGGCAGGTTCTGCTCAACAAGTGTTTTGACAGTGATCTGACAAACTTACTGATTGCATCCCACAGATAAAGCCCCCCTATCTAAAGGCCTGCTGTTGGTTCTGAGTGGTTTGAGTGTCCTGTTTGCAGTCCTGCCACAGTACCAACACCTGTTCACATACAGCTTACTGGACATCACAGAGCAACGCCAGGTAGGAAATCAGGGAGGGTGTGTTTACAGGGGAACAATCCTGGTGGAATATTTGACAATGGGTGAAATGCTTGTGTGTGTTTATTTTGGTTGGGATTGTACTGCTCTTCTGTCTTTGTGTCTAACACTACTCTGCCCTGTGTTAGCTGTGGAGATTAGTGTTTGGCAGACTTGTCTGTCTGGACCTGAAGGACACTTTCTGCAGCAGTCTGCTAATCTACAACTTTCGCATCTTTGAGAGGAGGTTTGGCAGCAGAAAGTTTGCTGTAAGTATTTTTGATAAAAATTACTTTTGATAATTTCCCAACTGTAACTTCTTGGTTCTTTCTATAATTGTACTTCCTGGTACTTTTTGTAGTCCTTCCTGTTCGGAACATGGGTCCTCACAGCTCTAGTGGACTTAAGTTTGGTCGAAGTGTTTCAATACCTATTTGAGTACCAGATGGAAGAGCTGCCTGCTGGTCTGTAAGTACCTCTTATGTATTTTGTCAACCTGGGGTGCCTTCAGTTCACATGAATGTTTGCTGTGTGGCTGAACAGTTTATACTGAACAAAATGTTTAACTAAAAATATTCTTAATAGATTTGAAGGAACATACATTTTGGTTGTTTTTGTGTGCAATTAGTGGCTTGAAACAATGATTGACCTACAAAGTCCAGTGACCATGCTGACAATGTTACCCAACCCACAGCACAACCTGTTTCAGTTTTTCAATTACTTTTTCAGTTCAGCAATATTTCTGTTTAATTTAATTCTAAATATTAATAACCTAATGAACACAGCCCAGTACATTTTACCTTTTATTAAACATACAATATGTAACCTTTCTGCATTACAAAAATCACTATACCTATGTTATATACATTTTTTAGTTGTATACTTACATTATCCCAAATTCGAAGACACAGGATGTTTCGTTTTTTCACCCGTCAATGGCGTCATATAAAACTTTGACTCCTCTAGTTGCTCTAATTTCTGTGGAACCACCAAATGGCATTACAGCAGCATAGAGCCCTGTGCCAGCAGCATAGAGCCCTGTATTGCACTGCTGGTTTGCTTCTAAAGCTAAGCAGGGTCGGGCCTGGTTAATCCCTGGATGGGAGACCAGTGCTGCTGGAAGTGGTGTTGGAGGGCCAGTAGGGGGCACTCTTCCCTCTGGTCTAAAGATCATTCCCAATGCCCCAGGGTAGTGATGGAAACATCTGCCCTGCGTAGGGTGCCGTCTTTCTGATGGGTGTTAAAACGGATGTCCTGACTCTCTGTGGTCATTAAAAATCCCATGGCACTTATCGTAAGAGTAGGGGTGTAAACCCCGGTGTCATGGCCAAATTCCCAACCAGGCCTCTCACTCAATCATGGCCACCTAATAATCCCCCTCCTTCCTAATTGGCATATATAACTACTCACCTCTCTACCTGATAGCTGATGTGTGGTGAGCGTTCTGGCGCAAAATGGCTGCCGTGCATCACCCAAGTGGGTGCTACACATTGGTGGTGGATGAGGTGGGCTTTCCCCTCACTATGTAAAGCACTTTGAGTTCCTTGGAAGAAAAAGCGCTATATAAGTTGAATGCATTATTATTATTATTATTATTACATAAAGTGAATAACCGTAACTAAACATACCGTGAATAAAGCTATAATATATTTAACAATACACAGCGCTGGCGCTAGCTATAGGCAAGAACCGTTGACCTGGCAACAACACTACAGTATATTTGGTCGGCACCACAAACTCGGATTTTCCATTTCGAAATATAGCGCTTGTAAGTGATTACAATAATGATTGTTAATTCATTGTATAGATAGTTCGTGTCCATGTTCGTGCGTTGCAAAAATGTGTCTATTGTTGGATAAAACAACTCTAGCGAATGTTTTTCAAATATAATTGTGTTTTCATGAGACACTGACAATATATTCAATCAAATTGTGTGTAGGGGGCAAACAACTAAAGATCAAGTCCGGAATCTTGGTGTGATTCTGGAGTCAGACCTCAGCTTCAGTAGTCATGTTAAAGCAATAACTAAATCAGCATATTATCATCTTAAAAATATCTCAAGAATTAGATGCTTTGTTTCCAGACAAGACTTAGAGAAACTTGTTCATGCTTTCATCACCAGCAGGGTGGATTATTGTAATGGCCTCCTCACTGGTCTTCCCAACAAAACCATAAGACAGCTACAGCTCATACAGAATGCTGCGGCCAGGATTCTAAGCAGAACCAGGAAATATGAGCATATCACGCCAGTCCTCAAGTCTCTACACTGGCTCCCAGTCACATTTAGGATAGACTTTAAAGTATAATTACTGGTATATAAATCACTCAATGGCCTAGGACCTAAATACATTGCATATATGCTCATTGAATATAAACCCAACAGACCACTCAGATCATCAGGATTACATCAGCTAGAGATATCAAGGATTCAGACAAAACGCAGAGAATCTGCTTTTAGCTACTATGCCAGCCGCAGCTGGAACCAGCTCCCAGAGGAGATCAGATGTGCTCCAACAGTAGTCACCTTTAAATCCAGACTCAAAACACTTAAACTGTACTATTTTTAGGGTTCAACCACGAAGTGGTAGAACCCTATTGTTTTTGTGCGAATGGTTATTATTATTATTTGTTGTCTGCCACACCGGCTGAAATTTCTGTAAGCTGGAATGAGCTAGAAACATGAAACTTGGGGGAATAACTGGAAATGGTGTGCATGTGCTTCCATAGAAATATGAACCCAATCGGCCACATGGTGGCGCTGTAATTAAGGCTTCAAAATGTCAACTTTGAAAGGCCACACCCCTCACACCGTAAGTCTGATTGACTTGAATTTTCTCACACAGGTGCAGCTCAGTGTGTTCTACAAAAAAGCCTCAAGGACCATTAAGGTCTGCCTACAAAAAATGTCTGCCATTTTAATTTTTTTGAAAAACACATTTTTGACATCTCCTCCTAAACCGTAGCTCGGATTGCCACCAAAACTTCAGTGAATCATCATTGGACCAAGTTTATTAAAAGTTAAATAAACCATGTTGATTTCTCAATTACTTTTCAAGTTATTGACCAATGAACTTCGAAAAGGGTGTGGCTCTGGACATTAATGAACACAAATAAGCAACTGTAAGGCCAATCATCACAAAACTCACAGGATATGTTCAGATAAGTGCCCTAGACATACCCAGATCAGATCATTACCACAACTGTTTGTGTGATACGGTTTTGTGGCCTTGTGGAGACCACCAAAAAGTGTCTTTCTCATTCGCTGATGCATAAGGGCGTCAGAGCGCATTCTACACGTGGAATGGCTACATTTGCTGCTCTGTTGATATTTTTGAGGCGACGTCTTTGGCCTCACCATCACCATTCATGAATTTGTATTTGATGGATGTCTTATTGAGATCGTTCAGCTATTCTTTTCACCGATCTGGGACTGCCAGCAGGGGTGGGCATTAAACAAGACTAGAGGATTTGTTTTGGTGGTTACTAACTTATTGAATACCTTTGTTATGGGGTGTTACCAGGGGTGGACAGGCCATCGGGAGGTTCAGGAGTTTTCCCGAATTGCCGGTCCATTCCGGGCCGAATGTGCCGTCATATTTTAATTTGACGGCCGGTCGGCCAGTTACAGTCCTGGACAGATTAAAACAGGTGACAGTAGGCTGAAATGGACTGGCTGTCGCATTCGCAGGCACGGCCGTCAGACTGGGCCAGTTTAATTCTGTCATTTTAGAGGGTGATGCGAGCGGTTGAACGACTGCTGATTGGCTCAGCCTGACCCTCTGCTGACATTTCCTCCCTCCAAAGTTACACAGACAGATTTGAATTGTTGGTTACACATAGTGCTGGGCGGTATACCGGTTCACACTGAATACCGTTGTTTATTTTTGTTATTATATTCATTTTTTACATACCGTGATACCGGTGTATTTGAATAGATAACGTCCGGAACGCTTCACTGCGCGACAATGTTTCAGTTCGGACCCTTTTCAATGTTGCGCTACTAAACACGCATGGTGTTACTGCGAGGCCTGGTGAGGGTAAACAGTAGTGTTCAGGGGCCGTTGCAGCTGGTCATATATAGGTCCTAACTGTACGTCCGACCTAAAATGCTCTTTATGTCGGACTTTATACTTATACCATATGCACCAGCCGGGCATAAGCTCTCAATGGGCTACGCCTAGTAGCTAGCAGGCACAGCCAAGGCGCAGGGTGCTAATTTATATAAATTATTTAAAATGTATTGTTTTTCTGACTCTCTGATTGCATTAAGATTTAGCTGTAATTTCTTTGAAGAAAGACAGTTTTGTTCAATCGAAGTTATAGGGCTCATGATTTACGTTAGCAGCGAACTACATGGATTATGAATCAAATGCCTTGAAATAGCCAACGTGTTGCTTGTTAAAACAGTACTAACTACGTTAGAAACAAATCTTGATCAGTCACTTTCAGCTGTGCGATTCATCCCTAAGCGTATAACATTATGTTTTCCATCACTACAGTATTGAACATAAATGCTTGTTAAGACTGACGCTTCACTGCCCTTCCTCGTGCTAAATTGTGAATAGATTTTCTGTTATCTTTCTCAAGTTACGACGATGCTAGTTGTTTTGTCTAACTAAAGTTGGTTAAAGCAGCAAATTCCATGTATTTTTCATACTGTAGTGCACAGCACACACACACATTCTTTGGATTAAGAACAATTATTAAACGGGTTTAGCTACCTACAATTCCCTTTCAGGCACATTGAATTTATGGATCAATTTATTATTAGTGGAATTCATAATTGCATGAAAATATGTTTTTAAGCCAATAAAATGCAATTATTTTAATAGTAGCTTCTCTTTTCTTTGACACTTTATGGCTTATGAAACGAAACGGTTGCCTAAGGTAAACATTGGAACGTTTAAAACTTTCTTCGGTCATTTTATCTATTTAGATTAACAACACTGTCTAGCAACTATCACTAATAATATTCAGATTTTACGGACGCGCATTGCTTACGGTGGACTTAGCTACGACTAGTCTTATTTTTATTTGGTGCAACAGCTGTAAAGTCTACACACAACATCGGATACGAGCAATTTGCTCCACCACCTTAGCCGCAAGCACGTCTTGGAATATCAAAAAATATATGAATATACTGCAATAATTCCTCTCTTATGTTGCAGCAACACATTTTTATCAGTCTATACATTACTGAATCAACTTAAATATGAAAATGTTTAATGAAATGTAATGTCTTTCATTGCTGAAATTTGAGCAGAAAATGCTTGGCAGAGGCAGAAAAAACAGTTGTCCTTCCATCGGTAATGTTAATCTAAGTTCAACACTCCCGGCTCCTGGCGCTGTGTGAACGCGTTCATGTGATTGGCTTATAAGTAAACAATCCCCCACGTAGGGTGCGTTCTTGTGATTGGCTAAAACAAGGGAGATATCTGATTGGTTGCAGATCATTCCTTATTTAAAAAAACGCATTTGTGTGTCGAGCCACGTCAGGGGAGTCTCAAAATTCGCACACAAATGCAGTGACGTTTACAGGCCGCAAGCAGTTTGTAAATCAAGATATATTTGTGTGTGCATCAGAAATACATTTCTGAATCGTGTCCTGTGCATTTCTGAATCTTGTGTGCATTTGTACATTTTGTTTGCCTTTCTGAATTGTAGGTGTATTTATGGATTTTGTGTGCATTTGTGAATTTTGTGTGCATTTGTGAATCTTCTGTGCTTTTTAAATTTTGTGTGTGCATTTGTGGATTTTGTGCGCATTTGTGTATCCTGTGTCTGTATTTATGCATCATGTGTGTGCATGTATGAATCCTGTGTGTGCATATGTGAGTGTAATGTGTGCATTTATCTTTATTGAGACTCTTTTAGCTCCATAAAGAAAGCCTCTAATCTTAGAAAGTAAACGAAGTTGGTAGAAGCTAGCGCTGATTACAGATGAAATGGGTTTATCAAATTTTAGAGATTGGTCTACAAGTACGCCCAGGTTCCGCACTCTTGTAGATTTAAAGGCTGATAATCTACCTAGCTAAGGATTTGGGTGCTGAGAATTTTCATTTTGGCCAAAAACAATAACCTCAGTCTTCGTTTAGAAAGAGGAAATTTTGGGCTAACCATGCTTTGATCTCTTCTAAGCAAAGCGTAAGAGAGTTCAGCGCTGAAGGGTTGTTCCTCTTAATAGGGATGTAAATTTGGGTGTTGTCTGCATAAAAATGAAAAGAAACACCATGTTTCCTTAGGATGGAGCCCAGAGGTAGCATGTAGAGAAAAAATAAAGAAGCCCACATGTGAGGGGAGTCATAGAGCTGGAGAAGTTGCCCATCTTTACTGAGAACTTCCTGTCAGACAGGTATGACTGAAACCATGTCAGAACCAATGCCCTTAGACCCACCCAGGACTCTAGTCTATCTAAGAGAGTAGGGTGGTCAATGGTATCGAAGGCTGACGAGAGGTCTAGGAGAACAAGAACAACGGTGTCTCCGGAATCAGTAGAGAGATAGATATCATTTAGCACTCTCAGGAGGGCGGACTCAGTGCTGAAACCAGATTGAAAGACCTTCAAAAATACTATTGTTTGACAAAAAATGTTGGAGTTGATTTAACACAGTTTTCTCTAATAGTTTCGAAATGAAAGGTAAAACAGAAATTGGTCAGAATTTTTTTAAAACAGAGGGATCTAGTGAAGGCTTCTTAAGTAGAGGTGTGACCGTGGCCACTTTAAGATTGGCAGGAACAGAGCCTGTTTTGAGACTCTTGTTGATTAAAGATACCATACCTGGCCCAGCTGATTCAATGATAAGTTTTAAATATCTCAGGTGGATAATATCAATCGGACAGAGTGACGGTTTGAGCTTGACAATCATGTCCTTCAGTGACTCGAGGTTGATAGGATCAAAAACCTCCCAATAGCCAGCAACAGGTGTCGAGATCGGAGGGATAGATTAATTAGGACAGACACTAAGTCATAGTGTAGTGATATTGTTTATAAAAAATCTTAGGGAGTCTTCACATAGAGCCTCTGAGGCAATAGACAATGTGTAAACAGGAGGGTTTATAACAGATTGAATGACTGAAAACAGGACCTTGGGGTTGGAGTGGTTAGATTCAATTAGATTTGAAAAATAAACTGCTTTTGCAGACTTTGCAGCATTCTGGTATGCAGTGAGGGAGTCTTTGAACATATGGAATGAGACCTGTAGCCTGTCCAGTTTCCATTTGCGTTTAGCCTTTCTACAGACTTGTCTTTGGTGACGAGTGTCAGAGTTATGCCACATTTGAGATTTCGGTTTGGATTTGAAAGGCTTAAGGGGAGCAGTTATATTTATAACTCTAAGCCAAGCTGAGTTTAAAAGCCTGAGATGTTTATCTACATCCAGATCAGGCAGTGGTTGGTCTAGGTGCAACTGTGAGCAGAGTTCAGTAAAGAAGCACAGATCGAAATTAGTGCTAAACTGTGAAGAGTAGAACCGGGACAATAGGTGCAATAGTGAGCTGGGAGAGCTCTGGGAGGGACAGAGAGAATAAAATCTGTTTATGATCAGAAAGCGCTGAGTCTGAAAAAACAATGTCAGTAACATCAAGTCTATAGGATAATACAAGATCCAATGTGTGGCCCTGGATATGAGTGGAGTTTTTAATCCACTGTGATAGATTAAAAGCAGCTGTTAGATTAATAAATAAACTCCTGAGCCAGGGGATTTGAGAGGCAGCACACGTGGATATTAAAATCACCCACCAATAGAAAGCGGTCATAGTTTGTGGCAATATTGCCAACAAACTCAGTAAAATTATGAATAAAATCCTTATTTGAGTGAGGAGGGCGATAGATCACCGCTAGACCTAAGGGACCGTTTCTGTCAAGGTGGAGGAATTGAGCTTCAAAGCTTGAAAAATGCGCTATATGGACAAGCCGGCAGCGTGAAGAGAGAGAGTTAGTTAAAATGGTTATGATCCCGCCCCCACGTCCACTAATGCGAGGAGAGTTAAAAAATGTAGAGGTCGGTGGAACGAGTTCTTTATCCAGGATTCGTTGAAGAACATAAAATCCAGGTTGAGTGAAGAGTAAAAATCATGCAATACGAAGGTTTTATTCACCACAGAGCGGGCGTTTATCAGCGCCATCTTCGGAGGAGGAATAGAAGCGTGAGATGAGGACGCTTTTCTTAATGAGCAGAGATTTCCGAGATTGGCTCCTTGTGGCCGAGAGTGGAGAGACTACTTGGGAGAGCAGCCCAAGTAACATTAATCCGAAACCGGGGAAAAACAGGACGGAGCCAATGATACATCGCACCCCGTGGGCGCCAGGCAGCAGGGACTCCACGAAGCGAGATACCTGTCCGTAGGTAACTTTAGTTTTGCAATGTATCTTCTGCAGGTTCCTCGTCTCTTCCTTCGTTTTCTCCGCGGGGAGATGAGCGGCCAGAGGCGGATATTGTGCAGGGAGATCGGTCAGAGAGGCTTGTGCGATTTGAAGCAGGGACAGTCCACGTCGAAGGATTGGGAGTTAGTGAGTCCACAGCAGAGAGGTGGGTGTCAAGGAGAGTTTGTCGGGGGTAGACCAGACGTGTGGAGCAGGAGACAGACACGGTTTGCGAACAGAGGACAAGCCAGGAGAGCAACAGACGGCAGGCCAAACACACAGGCGCCATCTTGGCTAAAAGCAAGTTTATTGATCTTTGAAAAGGTGTACCTGCATTATTATGTCATTATTATTATATGAAAATGGTCTCAGAACGACAATATTATTCTTTATCGCAATAATTTCTGGGACAATTTATCGCCCAGCTAAATTTCTTATTGTGACAGGCCTATGAGCTAGTAATGTTAGCCGTTGGGTAGGTCACTCCTCCGAATGCAGAGTGCTCACCCACAGATGCTCTAAATAATATTTATTTTAGTTGGACTAAATCCCATGTTTCGCAGTTACTTAATTATTTTACATGCATGGTGGTGTTTGAATATTGGTTAGAATTTAAACTGCAACTGCTAGAACAGAAGAGGCAAGCTCACATGTGAAATAATCTCTTACAAAGAAAAGTTTTGTGACTCAGTTACCACGGTAACCTTAGAGAGGGGTAGGAAAAGTGGCTTTTGTGACCATAATGCCATGTTCTTCTCTAGAAAGCTGATTAAAAAATGATTGAGAAGTGTCAGTAAAAACATGAATATTAAACAAACATTTATCCGAAAGAGCCAAGAACAATGTTTAATTGTTCTAAATACTTTTGATTGGTCTAGTATATTATTTTGTGATTACACTAATAAATGTTGTGATCTACTATACTCCTCTGTTAAAGGGGTTCTGTCTCAATTTCAGAAAGCGAGTCATTTAAAAAAAAAGTTTTTCCTTGCCTTGGATCAATAGTGAGTGTAAACAGCTTATGTCACGCAGAGTGAAATTACTAAAAAATCATTACAATTTGGATTAACTACTGATTTGATTAAACTTTGTATCCGCAAGGAATTAAGTCACACAAACTTTGAGAATGGCAAAAGCACATTTTTTCTCGACTGTAATTAATGGAGCTTAAGGAAATTGTAAGCTAATTTGGGAAAATATTACCAAACCCCTTGGTAAAAGTAAGCACACAGATGATAACGACCTTGAACTCAAATTTGCTAATGAATTGGTATCAGAGCCTCTCAGCCTGGCAACTAAATTAAATGATTATTTCCAAAGTACCATTGATGAGATTCCACAACTTTTCTCTAACTCTTGTGATTCTCAAAAAAATATTGGTAACACCAACCCCTATATAGATGTCTTAACTCAAAATTCAAAGTTTAATATTGAAATAATTACAGAAAATGAAGTAGAAAACAATCTCTAAATTGAAAAGTTCTAAAGCAATGGATGTTTGGATTTGATACCAGTTTTCTGAAACATTACAAATCCTGTATCTTGGTGCCTGTGACCCATCTTATTAATTTATCAATCATGCAGGCAGTCGTTCCTTTGAGTTGGAAGGTGGCAAATGTCATACCAATGTATAAATTGGGTGATAAATCAGACCCTGCCAATTATCGACCTATTAGCATACTTCCTATCTTCTCAAAGGTAGCAGAAAAGTGGGTCACCAACTCTATTATTGCACATAATAATGACTCCAATCTGGGTTTGCACCCTATGCAATTCGGATTTCGATCTCTTCACTCAACTGAAACGGCTGTCTATGTTTTTGTTGAGAAGGTGAAGTCTGCAGCTGTTTTTGTTGATATTAAGCGTGTGTTTGATACTGTGAATCACCTTAGGCTCTTGTTTAGACTGTTAACATTTAACTTTAGTAATCAAACTGTTAAGTGGATACAGTCTTTTCTGTCATATAGAAAACAACGCGTGCAAATAAAGGATAGTAACTCACCCTATCTTCATTATACGCAAGGTGTCCCTCAGGGATCAATTTTAGGTCCCCTGCTATTTTCACTTTATATAAATAATTTGCCCAATGTGTGCAAAAATGTGGACACGACGATGTATGCAGTTGATACAGTAATTTTTACACATGCCAAAAGTGCTGAGGATTCAGCCCATCAGTTTTCATTGGCTTTAAATGACTTACAAAAATGGCTGAATGATTCATGCCTGTGCCTTAATGTTAAAAAGACTGTATCAATATTTTTTAGTAAACCTAAAACAACCATGGCCGCAGTAAAAGTTTGCTTGGTTGGACAAGAATTAATCAATGTTGAGGAATTTAAGTATTTGGGAGTGCTGATAGACTCAAAATTAACCTTGTTACATTAAAAAAATGTTAAAAAAGTTGTGAAAACTGTAAATTTTAATATAATGAACTTTAGACATATTCGTTCATCATTAACGGATACGGCAGCGATAACATTCCTGCACTGTATGATACTGGCTCATATCGAGTACTGTATCACAAGTTGGTCCTATACGAGTCATGCTGCTGTTGGGCCAATCGAAGTATGCTACAAAAGAGCATTGAAAATATTAGAAAAGAAACCTTCGTCATATCACCATTGTCAAATTTTAGATAAATATACTTTTTTAAATTTTGCTAATTTCAAATTATTTAAATCAGCCTGTCTAATCTATAAGGTTATACATGATTTGGCGCCTCCACCATTGAGTAATTTTATTAAACAAAAGTTTAGCAGTGTTGACGGGTCTCGAGTGACTAGAGCCACTATGAGAGGTGATTGTGACTTGGCATTTAGGCGGACCGCCTTCTTACAGAACATCCTGTCTTATCAAGGAGTGAGCTTCTGGAATAGTATTCCACTGTCATTGAGGGAAAGTTCCAGTCTTCCTATTTTTAGGAGTCGTTTAAAGGTGTGGCTAAGGGACACACAAACATGTGATCATGATTAGTTAATTATTATTTATCAGACGTAAAACAGAGTATATAATAACAGTGTATTATATAATAGGGTCACAATTATCAGTGTAATAGGGGTTATGTAACAAGAGTTAGTACAACATGGGTTGTGTAATAGGGGTCTGCATAATCCGGGTGCAATATATGGTGGATAATATGGGTGAGTGTAATATCAGGTTAGAGAGGGCATGTGCAAAATTGTGTTTTGTGTAATATAGTTGATGTTTTTTTTTTCTGTTTGTTGTTCGTTGTCCACTCTTGTTGTTACTGTCTGTTTTATCATAAAAATAAAGGGAACACTCAAACAACACAATGTAATTCAAAGTCAATCACACTTCTGTGAAACCACACTGTCCACTCAGGAAGCAAAACTTATTGACAATTAATTTCACATGCTGTTGTTCAAGTGGAACAGACAACAGGTGGAAATTATAGGCAATTAGCAAGACACCCCCAATAAAGGAGTTGTTCTGCAGGTGGTGACCACAGACCACTTTTCAGTTCCTATGCTTCCTGGCTGATGTTTTGGTCACTTTTGAATAATGGCGGCGCTTTCACTCTAGTGGTAGCATGAGATAGAGTCTACAACCTACACAAGTGGCTCAGGTAGTGCAGCTCATCCAGGATGGCACATCAATGTGAACTGTGGCAATAAGGTTTGCTGTGTCTGTCAGCGTAGTGTCAAGAGCATGGAGGCACTACCAGGAGCTGGCCAGTACATCAAGAGACGTGGAGGAGGCCGTAGGAGGTCAACAACCCAGCCGCAGGACCGCTACCTCTGCCTTTGTGCAAGGAGGAGCAGGAGAAGCACTGCCAGAGCCCTGCAAAATGACCTCCAGCAGAACACACAAATGTGCATGTGTCCAGTCAAACTGAGCTTACAGCCCAACACCGTGCAGGACATTTGGCATTTGCCAGAGAACACCAAGATTGGCAAATTTGCCACTGGCGCCCTGTGCTCTTCACAGATGAAAGCAGGTTCACACTGAGCACATGTGACAGACGTGACAAGAGTCTGGAGACGCTGTGGAGAATGTTCTGCTGCCTGCAACATCCTCCACCATGACCGGTTTGGCGGTGGGTCAGTAATGGTGTGGGGCCTGAGTGCCATTAGGTACCGAGATTAGATCCTCAGACCCCTTGTGAGAACATATGCTGGTGCGGTTGGCCCTGGGTTCCTCCTAATGCAAGACAATGCTAGACCTCATGTGGCTGGAGTGTGTCAGCAGTTCCTGCACGAGGAAGGCATTGTTGCTATGGACTGGCCCGCCCATTCCCTGAATCCGATTGAGCACATCTGGTACATCATGTCTCGATCCATCCACCAACACCACGTAGCACCACAGACTGCCTAGGAGTTGGCGGATGCTTTAGTCCAGGTCTGGGAGGACATCCCTCAATAGACCATCCGACACCTCATCAGGAGCCTGCCCAGGCGGGCACGTGGAGGCCACACACACTACTGAGCCTCATTTTCACTTGTTTTAAGGACATTACATCAAAGTTGGATCAGCCTGTAGTGTGGTTTTCCACTTTGATTTTGAGTGTTACTCCATATCCAGACCTCCATGGGTTGATAAATTTGATTTCCATTGATAATTTTTGTGTGATTTGGTTGTCAGCACATTTAACTATGTAAAGATGAAAGTATTTCATATGATTAGTTTATTCATTCAGATCTAGGATGTGTTATCTTAGTGTTCCCTTTATTTTTTTGATCAGTGTATTTTCACTATTACCGTATGTTCTTAAAAACCCAGCCATCCCCCCTCAAAATAACATGTTTTAGTGCAGGGTGATGTCCTACCTCCTTGCATAAATTTCATTCTGTCATTTTCACTTTCTGCCTCCTGTCTAGAATATTTTTAGCTAACCAAAATAAAGTTTGTGGAAATTACCCAAATTTGAGACGTGACAGCTCTGACTATGATTAACCCACATGGACGAACTCCGTATTTGCAGTGGAACCTCCTCTTTCCAATGATATCAAGTGGTAGTTTCTATCATGTACGCTTCGGGAGATAGGCTGTACTTTGCCCCCCCTCTGCATTATAGGTAGCTTTGTTTTGATTGAAGGACTCAGTCACAATCGTGTACATTATTAATTTGAGACAGAATATATTTTATTTATGCTATGTATAAAAAAGTTACACAATATGTTTTTATTATTTTCATTAAACATTGTTGTAATTGTGTGCCAGAGTTGTAGTGGTCTAAATGTGTAAAGGTGGGATTGAATGTCTTCTCTTGGTTACTTGGGCTGTTCAGCCCCATATGACTCCTGTTTTTTGGTCTGCTCAGCTGGATATTAATCCTGTTTTTTGGTTTGCTCAGATGGATATTAATCCTGTTTTTTGGTCTGCTCAGCTGGACATTTATCCTGTTTTTTGGTCTGCTCAGTTGATGTGACTACTGTTTTTTGGTCTGCTCAGTTGATGTGACTCCTGTTTTTTGGTCTGCTTAGCTGGATATGACTCCTGTTTTTTGGTCTGCTCAATTGGATGTGACTCCTGTTTTTTGGTCTGCTCAGCTGGATGTGACTTCTGTTTTTTGGTCTGCTCAACTGGATATGACTCCAGTTTTTTGGTCTGCTCAACTGGATATGACTCCTGTTTTTTGGTCTGCTCAACTGGATATGACTCCTGTTTTTTGGTCTGCTCAGCTGGATGT
>JACXGM010007784.1:0-30054 GCA_016801145.1 Umbra pygmaea | reverse complement strand
TCTGTGTGCGTAAGTGTTGTGTTTATTGTCTGTTTAGGCCCACTCCCCTTGGCGTTACAAGGACTAATGTTTTGTATCTCATCATTGTTGTTGCTATCTCTATGGGAGACGATAACCAGCTACAATCACGTGAGTTGCTAAAGATGTTAGCTGTGTATGTTTATGCATTCTCTGTTTACCTAGACATTAGCCAGCATTCGTACCGCTGTTAAGAGTATGTGGTTTAGTAACTAGGTCTGTTTGATAAGCGTTTGCCAAAGCCTATGTTTTCCCGGATTGTGGAAGCTGTGTTACCCACTACGTCAACAATAAATTATGAACAACTACGATCAACTGCCTTTGTGTCCCCCTCTTATCACAACACCTGCCATCATCGTGACACGAGGACATATTGTTTGTTATTAAATATGAATTGCCCATTCTAAATAGTTCATAAAATACCCTTAATATACCGTATTTCCCTTAAATAAAAACCTGGGCCTTTATTTACCTCTACTGCTGAAGGTAACCAGTGTTAATTTGAAGCAGGCCTTTTTTTCAAATTCCCTGTTTGATAAGTATAATTAGCGCTCCATGAACTTCATCTAGACCCTGGATGTGAAGTGGAGGCCCCAGTCAGAAACAATGTAATTCCATTGTATTCCATAAATCAGCAATACCTCAGCGTAGAGTAAAGATTGATACTCATCCTCCCGCCAAATAATTAAGCCTGTACTATAGTAAACTAGGCCGCATCCCAAGGGGTTGTAGAGCCATAATCGCTTACAGCCCTAAAGCATGTATTATTTCAAAAATATGATTTAAATTTAATATTAATTTGAAAGGCAAGTTTAATAGGGAGTTACCATGCAGGCCCCATGTCTCATATCTCTTGGCTACTAGCCCTAACGTGTGTTTTTTATTGAGAAAGTATCATTTTAAGTTTTGATCTGACAGGCAAGCTTAACAGGGAGTTACCACGCACGGTGCTACCATGCAGGCCTAGTATCATCTCACTTGGCTGACAGCCTTAACGCATGTTTTTTTTTAAACAGACAACTCTCAGTTGTAGACACTACTAAAGAGACGAGTATTTAATAATTGTTTTTTAAAATTAAGACTGAGTCTGCGCTTCTAACATGTATCGGTAAGTCATTCCACAGTAAGATAAAGCCATACAGCCAGCTGTTTGTTTTAAAATTCTCAGTACAATAAGGAGACCTGCATCTTGTGATTGTAGCGTATGGGTAGGTATGTATGGCAGGACCAATTCAGAGCGATAACCGGTGTAAGTTCATGTAATGCTTTGTAGTTTAATAGCAAGACCTTAAATTCTGTTTTAGTCATTACTGGCAGCCAGTGCAGCGAGGCTAGCCCTGGGTAGATGTGATCAAACTTTGTTGTTCTAATTAGGATTCTAGCAGCCGTGTTCTGCACTAAATGAAGTTTGTTTAGTGATTTATCAGGGTAACCGGAGAAAAGTGCATTGAAATAGTCTGGTCTAGAAGTAACGAATGCATGTATTAGTTTCTCTGCATAATTTTTTATAGAAAGTTTCAGATTTTAGCAATGCTCTGGAGATGAAAAAAGGCTGTTCTTGAAATATATTTGATATGTTCATCAAAAGAGGGATCAGAATCCAGAATAACAACAAGGTCCCTTAACAAGGAATTTTTAGCGATGACTGTCTCTCGTTGTATCTTTGGACCTAAAATGAGCATTTCTGTTTTTGCAGGATTTAGATGGAAGAAATGCTCCAACATCCACATCCTTATGTCCAAAACACAGGCTTCAAAGGTAGACAATTTTGGGGCTTCACCTTGTTTCAGAGAGATTTTTCAGCTGTGTGTCATTATCATAGCAGTGAAAATTTACATTGTGCTTTCGGATGATATCACCAATAGGCAGCATATATAGAGAAAACAACAGTGGTCCCAAGAGCGATCCCTGAGGAACACCAGAGTGAACCTTTGATTTTTCAGAGTGTTTACCATCCACACACTCAAAATGCTATCTTTCGGATAGATAGGATGTAAACCATGCATGAACATTACCGCGTAGACCAATATGGTTTTCAGTCTCTCCAATAGAAGGGAGTGATCAATTATGTTGAAGGCAGCAGCCGTAAGGTCAAGAACAACAACAACAGATGCAGAGACTTGGTCTGATGCCAAGTGGAGGTTTGATATTGGCTGATAATTGCTTAATTCGTCAGAATCAAGATCTTTTAAGAGGCTTTTAAGAGGCTTTCTAACTGCCATGTTTAGCGAGCTTGGAACAGATACCGAGGACAAACAAAAATGTATTATGTTCAGCACAGCCGCGGTCGGTGGATCTTAATTGGGAAGGACGGGCCTTGCACAATTTGCACTTTAAGTAGTTTAGTAGGAATAATATCCAGTTTTCAGCAGGTAGGTTTAGAACCAATGACTAATTTAGTGAGAATGTAAAGCGATACAGAGTTAAAGACTTAGGGCCCTATTTTAACGATCTAAGCACATGGTGTGAAGCGTGTGGGCCAAATGCACTTTGGGCATGTCCAAATCCACTTTTGATAGTTTGACAGCGGATAAAAGGTTCCATGCGCCGGGCACATGGTCTAAAAGTGTTGTACTAAGTGATGGCGGATTTGCGCCGTAATATATTTATTTGTAATATTTAGCATGTTCGTCTGCTTCTGCGCTTCCCTGTGTGTGTATAACAAGCATAGTGTGCCGAGCTGTGCATACACCGATGTGCATTTGACTAATTTTCTGTTAAAATAACAATGACATACTGCACACACCCCCCTGTTAGACCAGCACCCCCATGGGCGCAAATATGTGTGCAGGTGCACTTGCTATTTAAACGACGCAGGCGCCGGACAGGAAATTGACAACTGCGTCGGTCTTAAACTAACAAAGACACTCGCATTTAGGCATTGCACTGTGTTGCGCAGGGTGCAAGATAGGGCCCTTAAAGTGTCTTAAATAATCCATGGTCCAGGGAGGTCTGGCCAATCATAAGACAAAGCGGCCTGTTATTTGTTTTCTGATGATCAAGAAGTGAAGGCCAACATTACTTGTGGGGTGCTGCTTCTTCGTCAGCCTTGCAACCCTGTCAAAAATTCATTTGGGATTGTTTTTGTTGTCCTCAATTAAGTTGGTAAAATAGGTTGATCGGGTAGATGAAAGCGATTTTCGATAGTTTATCATACTATCTTTCCAAGCTAGTTTAAATACTTCCAGCTTGATAGAGCGCCATTTCCGTTCTAGTATTCTGCAGGCTTCCTTAAAGGGTCATTCCAGAGTAAAATAAATATTTAATATAGTAATTTAAAAACATTACCCTAGAGTGATTTATGTCATATACACTGCTTTTTCATATTAAGTTACTGATGATATATCATATTTAAAACTGGTCACAATATAGTCCAAGAGATATTCCCCATCTTGTTTACAGTAGGTACAGATTTAACCATAATCTGTCACCAATACATTTCAAAATGAAATTGAAATGATCAAACAATTGCACAAACGAGACATGCTTGCTAGCCAGCTAGCTTAGCTTTACACAGTTTTAATATCCAATCAACAAGATTCAGGGTTGTGCTGTAAATGAGATTACAACTAAGCCCCGCCTGCTGTAGTTTCAAAGAGTAGCTCAGTGACGTAAATGGCACACAGTTCACAAATTTACAGTGGCTGGTTTGGGAACTTCAGAACGCATTGAAAGTATGTTTTTTGTGACTATAGTGTCAGAAATATGACCTGGAAAATTATTTTTAGTTGTTTGATGGCTAGAGTGTTCCATTAATGGCTCTGGTGTTGCCTGTGTACCAGGGAGATCACTTTTACATATTTGCTTTGTTTTTAGCGGTGCAACTACATCCAAGGCAGTGACAGACTGGGGACAAAAATCGGCCCTGGCACTTCTACCCGCCGCTGGCCCCATCGGGGCAGGGAGGTAGTTCGCAGCGCAAAGAAATTGGTATTGACGCTTGAAAGCGGGCCAAAGGAAATTATACAGGCCGCCGTTTACAGTTAAAGGGGCCGCATGACTGTGACAATCATGCGCTCTGATTGGCCGGCCGGCCCAAACCGCCAATGGCCCACGAGGCGCGGCCTATCTGGCATCTGCCCAAAATCCAGAGTGGTCAAGCCGTCGCTGATATGAGGTATTATGCAGGGTTAACTCCAGGTCCTCTGTTAAAGTATTAAACTCTAAACTCTTAAAGGTACAATATGTAATATCAATCAAAACAATAACAAAATACATACTTTGCATTAAAAGCAAACATCACTATACATATATTATATATATTTCTTAGTTGTGTACTTACATTATCACAAAATGTTTCCACTAACTTTCAAATCCAGAGAAATTTGTAATATAATCCGAAGACACGGGACGTTTCATTTTGTCGCCCGTAAATGGCGTCATATAACCTGTGACTTCTCTAGTTGTTCTAAGGTCCAGGGAGCCGCCAAACATAACGTGAATAAAGTTATAATTTTTTTAACAATTTATTACTTTGTCAGTGAACATTTTTTCTGCCGGAGATGCTAGATTGGAAGGTTGTCATTGACGACGATAACAAAACCCATGATCCCGCGTAACCTCCCGACGTCATTCAAGTACATCTTTTGCTATTGTTTTGATTGAGAGCCTCCTGGTGGCCAGAAATTACATATTGCACGTTTAAACCAACTCTAAATGTGGCGCAGCTTTTGCAGCTTCATGTCACTCCCAAGGACGGCCATAAATAGTCCGTGAAACGCCCTCAAATTAATATTAATTGATTGAGACATGAAGGAAACATGGCATGGCAAACATGAAGGAAAACCAAAAAAAGAACATTCACTCAATGTGAAGTAGAACAACTTGTTGGAGAGGAGGAAAAGGGGAAAATGTTGTTTGGAGGGCACTGTGTGCATCAGTAATGCCAAAAATGCATTGGAGTGGCAAAAGGTTGCAGACACTGTGAATGCCACAGCCTCAGAACGTCAGACCATGGCCGAAATAAAAAAATTGGTCGGATATCAAAGTCGATGCCAAAAAGCATCTTGCGCTTCATTGCGAAAGTGTGTCTGCCACAGGTGGGGGAACATTAGTTACATTAGTGAGCAACATGTCTGCATCGCAAATTATTTGGACACTGATGGAATGAAAATGCTTCCGATTAATGAAAACATTTTCATTCTCATTTGGTGCCCTTATGGCAACACAAGTGCAGTCAATCGCATTGATTACACGTGGGAAACAAATTGCGCTTTTTTGTTTGCCTGTTCACCCGCCCTGTACGGAAACCTCATGTAATTATGCGACAACCCTATTATACCTACTAACACGTCTGGCAAAACCCGGCTAAAGTTTGGCAGAGATATCTCTGACCTGTCAGCCAATTCCCTCTGGAAAGTACCAGTCGCAAGAAGTCCTAGTGTTGTAAGGACTTGAAGTGGGACTTCCATTTGCCACATCTTCTAACAGCGCAAAATTAACCATTGTGCTTCATTATGCATTGTGATGGCATGGCTTTTTATAACCATCCATTTGATTGTATCTGATAAGCTACAGATGTCGCTATTAATCTAATTGTGAACGGGAAATAGTTCTGCGCAAATGGAATTTCTTGCACCTATCAAAATGTTTAAGACATGCTTCACGATGGAACACATTTAAAAATAAAACAAACTAAAGGCATATAAATTAACACTATGATTCTGTAGCTGATGACAATATTTAAACTATGACAACAACTTTCCCCAATGGACAATAACATGCCAATATAATTATAGAACACAAATATGCCTTCATTTGCATTTACATTACAATCTTGCTTTACAGTCCTATGCAAAAGTTTAGGCACCCCTGACCATTTCCATGATTTTCATTTTTAAATAGTGGGTGTTTGGATCAGCAATTTCATTTTGATCTATCAAATAACTGATTTGGGCCCCCTTGTCATTTTGTTGATTTGAATACCTGTAACTACCTAGCACTGATTAATTGGAACACACAATTGGTTTGGTGAGCTCATTAAGCCTTGAACTTCATAGACAGGTGCATCCAATCATGAAAAAATGTATTTAAGTGGCCAATTGCAAATTGTTGGTCACTTTGACTCTCCTCTGAAGAGTGGCAACATGGGGGCCTCAAAAAAAATCTCAAATGACCTGAAAACAAAGATTGTTCAACATGATTGTTTAGGGGAAGGCTACAAAAAGCTATCACAGAGATATAAGCTGTCAGTGTCCACTGTGAGGAACATAGTGAGGAAATGGAAGACCACAGGCACAGTTCTTGTTAAGGCCAGAAGTGGCAGGCCAAGTAAAATATTGGAGAGGCAAAGGCGAAGGATGGTGAAAACGGTCAAAAACAGCCCAAAGACCACCTCCAAAGACCTACAACATCATCTTGCTGCAGACAGTGTCACTGTGCATTGTTAAAAAATGCTGTGCACTTTGCAAATGGAGAGGCTGTATGGGAGAGTGATGTGGAAAAAGCCATTTCTGACACACGCCACAAACAGAGTCACTTGAGTTATGCAAACGCACATTTGGACAAGCCAGCTTCATTTTGGAAGGTGCTGTGGACTGATGAAACAAAGATGGAGTTACTTGGTCATAACAAGGGGCATTATACATCAAAAGAACACAGCATTCCAAGACAGACTCGTGCTGAATACAGTAAAATTTGGTGGAGGTTCCATCATGCTTTTGGGCTGTGTGGTCAGTGCCGGTACCCGGACTCTTGTTAAAGTTGAGGGTTGCATGGATTCCACTCAATCAGCAGATACTTGAGAATAATGTTGAGGAATCAGTCACAAAGTTGAAGTTACGCCAGGGCTGGATATTTCAATAAGACAACGACCCAAAACACTACTCAAAATGTACTTCTGGCATTTATGTACAATGTACATAAATACAATGTTCCGGAATGGCCAACCCAGTCCCCAGATCTGAATATCATTGGAAATCTTTGGGGTGATTTGAAGCGGGCTGTCCATGCTCAGCAACCATCAAACCTAACTGAACTGTAGAAGTTTTGCAAGGATGAACAGTCCAAAATACCTTCATCCAGAATCCAGACACTCATTACAGGCTATACAGTGGGTATAGAAAAGAATCTCCCTCCTGTAAAATAATCACATTTTGTTGCTTTGCAGCCTGAAATGAAGACAGACACAGTTTTTGTTCCATTCAGCTGTATTTACTCAGTGTAACTTATAACATCCAAGTGAAAGATATAACACCAACATGTCAGAAAAAAATTAAAAAATCAATCACTGAGAGGGAAAAGGGATCACCCCCTTGTTTCAATATTTTGGTGAACCAGCTTTTGCTTTAATTACAGCCTTTAGTTTGTTGGGATATGTCTCTAACTTTGCATATCTAGACGATGCAATATTTGACCACACTTCTTTGCAGATCTGTTCAAGTTCAGTTAAATTTGATTGTGACCGTTTGTGGACTGCTGTCTTCAAGTCATTCCACAGATTTTCAATGGGGTTTAAGTCTTGGCTCTGACTAGGCCATGCAAGGACATTCACCTTTTTCTCCTTCAACCACTGTGTGGTCAGTTTTGCTGTGTGCTTTGGGTCATTGTCACGTTGGAAGGTAAATCTTCTTCCCATTGACAACCTTCTGGTAGAGAGCAGTAGGTTTTCCTCAAGAATTTGACAGTATTTTGGCCCATCCATTTTTCCTTCTATCCTGACAAGTGCTCAAGTCCCTGCTGCAGAAAAACAACCCCGTAACATGATATTACCACCTCCATGCTCTACTGTAGGAACAGTGTTATTTAGATGGTGAGCTGTATTGGATTTTCGCCAGACATATCGCTTGGCGTTGAGGCCATACAATTCAATTTTAGTCTCATCTGACCATAACACCATGGCCTTAGAATATTCAAAGTGCGTTTTGTCAAAGATCAGTCATGACTGCATGTTGCCTTTCTTGAGGAGTGTCTTTTTTCTTGCACCCCTCCCATACAAGCCACATTTGTGGAGAATTTGTGATATTGTTGTCACATGCACACGATGACCACTCTTTGTCATGAATTCCTGCAACTGCTTCATGCTGTAGACCTCTTGGTAGCCTCTCTGACCAGTTTCCTCCTGGCTCTTTCATCAAGTTTGGAGTGACTTCCTGACCCAGGGAGGGTCTGGGTTGTACCAAATACCTTCCATCTCTTAATACTGTATTTCACTGTGCTTCTAGGCACTGATAAATCCGTTGAAATTTGTTTGTATCCATCTCCTGACTTGTACCTGTCCACAACTTTATCCCGTAGATCTTTTGACAATCCTTGCCACCCATAGTTGGACTAAAATGCTTCAGGAAAAGCCTGTTTCATGATGAGCTAATCAAAATGACCACAGCATTAGGGTCATACTGAGGAACTTCCCATGAATTGTGAACTCAGCCCAACTCAGAAAAGTAATCTATTACACTAACGTGTGGCATCTCTGGTCATGGGCTGTAGGCAGAGGCGTCATGCCAATTGAAACTAAGGGGACACGTGCCCCCTCAGATTTTTGAGCCAGGTGGATTTTTCTTTTAATATCTGTATTTGTGGGCACATGTTTCTGTGTGTTGTGCACAATAGAGATGCACGGACGAGCTAATACTTCATCTGCAACCACATCACAGAACTCATCAACTGTCCACCATCCACCCGCACCAAAGGTTTTGACCAATTTTCTAAATTGCACCCGCCCACCATCCGCTGATTGGACGATGCAAGGCGCTGCTGGACGCGAGCCGCGAGGCTAGAAAGCTCTTGACTCAGAATATCAGCAGTGAACACCTTCTCCGAGTGGCGCACAGGGACAAAAATAAATAAATAGCATAAATAAAACGGCAAACCTGTCCTTACCTGACTAGGCTACTGTACAATAATATCATTGTAGTAAAAACACAATTTGGCACATAATTTCAACATGCTGCTATTTAGCCTAATACCAATAAATGCCTATTGCACTATTTCTTTGCAAAAAGAAAAAAGCTAAAATAAAAAAGTCATTCACATAGGCTAATTAACTCTACGCACTCGTACTGTCATGTCAGGGTGACAACTAGGCAGGACGAGCCTGTTCTGAAGACTCCTGTTAATTTTGAATGCATGGAAGAGATTGCGTCTTTTTCAGGTAGACAGTGCAATTCATTTTATATCAGCAGGCCTAACAATCATACAATAAACTATGGAGCCTCGATATTGAAGAAACGCCGGCTCTATTCATTGCGAAATTTGCTGAAAGTCCACCGCACAACAATGCAACATGCATGCTCACATTGTTTATTGTCCATAACAACCCCAACACTTGCGTTCTTTGCTTGCACATCTAATTACTGAGCAAAGTGTTCCGACTATTATTCTTACCTTCTTTTTGGCTGTGGGTGTTATTGAGCTTGTAGAAGTTCAGCTCTTGCGTTCTTACTATAAGAGACACGACAACATGGGAGATTAATCATCGGTCAACTTGCACTGTATTCTACTTTCTTATTGCACACTGGAGAGGAAAAATGCTGGTAGGCTACCATAGGCTACTTGATATAAACCTTTTGTTACCTTTAGTGAACTTGTTTATTTCAAAGTGTGCTCGATTTTTTTCGGATGTAGGTAACAATATTTTTTTAGAGCCTGGAATAGAGGATAGTATATCCTGTACCAGAAATCTTTTTAATAAATTTCAATAAAATTATTTTTTGTCATGTCATCCACCCGATCTGCGGTTGCAGGCTGGCGGTTGATATAACCACCAACAGCGCTTCTCTAGTGCACACTCAGCCCCCTTAAAAAAAATATGTGCATGACGCCTCTGGCTGTAGGAGTGAGAATCCTGTCTAGGTTACACTTTATTTGGAGAGTCCGAAATTCCATCTGTAGGTGCTTTACAGATTGTTTGTTGATGATATGACTATCAACAAACTATCAACAAACTATCTATTGATAAGCAACTAATTGTGTAATTTAAGGGTAGGGGTAAGTTTAGAATATGTTTAAGGGTAATCATTTAAGGTTAGGCTTAACATTAGGGGAAGGGTTAAGGTTAGGATTAGGGTTAGGGTTAGTAGAAAGTTTGTTAAAATGTTGTTGATAGTCTGCAGATAATCTGTAGAGCATCTACAGATACACTTTTTGGACTCTCAAAATAAAGTGTTACCCCTGTCTATGTTAACAGATAATAGAAAAGCACCATGCCAGCTAGGATGTAATCTGTCACTCTTTAGTAGGTGAGGCTCTTTATGTGGGTGAATAGCAGAAAGAGCCACAGTTATCTACAAATTCCATCTCCTTTGATGGGCAGAACTCGGTTTTTAACCAACGATTGAGTTGTGTGAGTCTGCTAAATATCTCATCATTACCTCTGACTGGGGCCAGAGACAATTACCCAATGTCGACACAACTTTTTAGGTAATTTACAAGCTGAAGCTATGTTCTGCTTTGAAACCTCTGACTTTAATCCATTCGTGCTGATAACACTATCTTTAAACTCAGGTTTGGGCTTCGCTAGAACCAATCTCAGATTAGATAAAAGGGTTAACAATGTATAATCACCTGTTGATAATATTGTGGATAATAAAGTCGCCAATGACTAGGGTTTTCAGCTGCTCAACCCGGGTAGATTTTATTGGCTTGAATGAACCTGTGACCCCTTTGCCATGAGAAAATTATTCTGTGGCCAATAGTGTGCGATGGAATTTTCTCTATTATATCTGTCCAATGACACAGGTGCTGTTTTTTCCTTTTCTGCATTTAAATCACTCTTACCTGACAGTTGTGTCTGAAGCCAAGCCACTAACTCTGCTATCTTCGCTAAGAGGCGATAATTCTCCTGCATGTTAAAAATACAACAGTCAAGCTGGATTGACACCAGATCCGGCAAACTGGTTGCATTGCGGTGGAAGTCCATTAATTTCAATAGGAAGCAATGCTCACCGCTGCGGCAAATCTACCGGAACCGGCAAAATGTGGATGCGGTGCGGCGGGTGTCTCGCAAGAGTTGAAATAATCCAACTTTTGCTGTACTTTGCCGTATGGTGCCAGAACCGGAAGTTGATTTACCTCAGAGAAAGAACTAATATGTTGCTTTCATCTATGTGTGTGTGAGATTGCAAGACAAGCTTTGACAGCTCAGTAGATAGTTTTCGTATTGTCAATGAATACTAAACTGATAACAGCTCCTGCCAGTCGCCTTTCTGGTGGACAGTTGTATGCAATGTTGCCCACCATCTCGTAGATGCAGAAGATTGATTACAATGTTGATTGCAGTGTACACATGTGTCTGCATTACGATGCCGTACAGAGATTTTTTGCTGTGTCTGGTGTGAATTCAGCTTTACAATGCAAAGGCCAAAAAGTCCAGATAAGGTCCGGTATGAGAAGTTGAATAAAAATGTTCACGATAACTATATTATCACATCAGTAAAAAGTAAGTTAAATGGTTATAAAATGTAACAATAAAAATGTTGGCAGGTCTCAATGCTTTGTAAATGGGAGCTGTACACTGCCACCAGCGGGGATTCATAAGACCGTATGGCATGATCAACTATCCGTAATGGCCAGTCGTCATGCTAAACGCTTGCTAATTGCCTTCTAGGAAACACACGAGGTTGTACGCGTTCCTGAAGTCTAGTTTTGTGAAGAAATGCACCCTGTGCATCTGTTGTAAGACCGTATGGATAAGGGGCATTAGGGAAGGGAATTTATATGTGATCTGGTTAAGGGACCTGTAATCTATGCAGGGGTGCAGACTACCATCTTTTTTTTCACAAAAAATAAGCTTGAGGAGGCAGGTGAAGTGGAAGACCCTGCTGCAGGATCTCCAAGATGTATTTTTCCATAGCCTTGGTTTCTGTATACAACAGGGGATAGACATGACCCTGGGCACTAATGCTCCTGGTTGGATGACAATGGCACAATCCCAATGGCGAGGGGGCAGTAATTTAGTCCCCTGGGACTTAGAGGAGACCCTGGTCAGTTCCAGAAATTTTGAAGGAATGGGAAGGGAATGTGGGAGGTACTCTCTGATTTATCCACAGAGTTGGCACCAACCAAAACAGAAGGACTCCTCCATAAGTACTTACACGACTACCTCTATAGAGATCTATTGTACCAGGAAATGATGGGGTTGTGTAGGGATAACCAAGGGAGCCCTAACACTATGGGGAAAGAAGGGGAGTGTATAATATGGAACTGTATGTGTTCCTGATGTGACTTGGGCATGTGCATGGTTATGGTTGTTGTGATGTCTCTAACCAGACCTGGCCCATTGGCTAGTGATCTAATGCTCAGACTAGTAAAGGCTATTGTAGGACATGAATGGGTGCTTGTGTGTGTTGAACCTGCGCTCCTGCTCGTTTGGGGATTTGCAAGCGGTGTTATAAGGTACTCTGTCAGGGGATAACCTTTGTCATCAAGAGAAATCACATCCAACCGTTTCACCAAATAACTATGTAGACTTTTTATAATAATTGTTTGCGGGTGCAGCTCACAGAGGAGATGACTCCAGCCATGTTGTGCGCCCTCCTTTAGCCTTACTCCAATGCTGCAGTTTTGAAAAATAAAAGAGTTGTGCATCCCCCCAGGCCACCGGGATACCATATTCAGAACAAACATCCTGGCATCACATATGATCTAAACATTGATTGAATTAAAGTTTTTGTGATTGATAAATGCGTAATCCTTCAGAGATGGTAGCTACAGATGTACATAGTGTAGGGCAAAAAAGTATTTAGTCAGCCACCAATTGTGCAAGTTCTCCCACTTAAAAAGATGAGAGAGGCCTGTAATTTTCATCATAGGTACACTTCAACTATGAGGGACAAAGTTAGAAAGAAAAATCCAGAAAATCACATTGAAGGATTTTTTATTAATTTATTGGTAAATTATGGTGGAAAATAAGTATGGCAAAGTGTTCCATCATGCTGGAACAGGCATTTGTCGTCATCAAACTGTTTTTAGATGTCAGAGGATGTGTTGGTACCATTCTTTATTCATGGCTGTGTTCTTAGGCTAAATTGTGAGTGAGCCTTGGCTGAGAAGCAACCCCACACAAATGTTCTCAAGATGCGTTACTTTTGGCATAACCAAGGACTGGTGGTAGCGCTCACCTTGTCTTCTCTGGACAAGGTTCTTTCCAGATGGCCCAAAAATCGGAAAGGGGATTCATCAGAGAAAATGACTGTACCCCAGTTCTCAGCAGTCTAATCCCTGTACCTTTTGCAAAATGTCAGTCTATCCCTGATGCTTTTCCTGGAGAGAAGTGGCTCCTTTGCTGCTTTTCTTGACACCAGGCCAGATCCTGTAGCTGAATCAATTTTAGGAGACGGGCCTGCGGATTGCTAGAATTTCTTGGGTGCCCTGATGTCTTTTTCAGAAATATTTAACCTCTCTCCTTGAAGTTCTTGATCCAAAAAATTGGTTATTAAGGTGCAGTCTTACTAGCAGCAATATCCTTGCCTGTGAAACCCTTTTTGTCCAAAGTAATGATGATGGCACGTGTTTCCTTGCAGGTAACCATGGTTGACAGGGCAGAACAATGATTTCAAGCACCACCATTATTTTAAAGCTTCCAGTCTGTTACTTTCACTCAATCAGTATGACAGAGTGATCTCCAGCCTTATCCTCGTCAACACTCTTGCCTGTGTTAATGAAACAATCACTGACATGATGGCAGCTGGACTTTTTTGGCAGTGGAAATGTATTTTGGGGATTAAGTTCATTTTCATGGCAAAGAGGGAATTTGTTATTCATCTGATCACTCTTCATGACATTCTGGAGTATTTGTAATTTGCAATCAGCAAACTTTGTGGATACCAATACTTGTGACATTCTCAAAACTTTTGACCATGACTGTAGTATAATGTGATATAGTGTAGTATAGTGTAGTTGTAGTATAGTGTAATACAGTGTAGTATATTGTAATATATTGTAGTGCAATATATTGAGTGTAGTACAGTGTTATATAGTGTAGTTTAGTTTGATATATAGTGTAGTATAGTGTAATATATTGTAGTGTATTTTAGTGTAATAAAGTGTAGTATAGTGTAATATAGCGTGATAGTGTAATACATTGTAGTGTAGTATTATTGTAATGTATGTTATATTAGTATACTGTAATATAGTGTAGTATAGTGTAATATTATATAGTGTAGTATAGTGTAACATAGTGTAGTATAGTGTAATATATTAAATTCTAGTATAGTGTAATATAGTGTAATATAGTGTAGTGTAGTGTAATATAGTGTATTATATTGTAATATAGTGTAGTATAGTTTAATATAGTGTAGTATATTGTAATACATTTTAGTGTAGTATAGTGTAATATATAGTGGAGCATAGTGTACCATATTGTAGTGTAGAATAGTGTAATATAGGGTAATGTAGTTTTATATAGTGTAGTATAGCGTAGTATATTGTAATACATTTTAGTGTAGTGTAGTTTAATATAGTGTAGTATAGTGTAATGTAGTGTATTATAGTGTAATTTAGTGTAGTGTAGTTTTTTATAATGTAGGATATTTAAATATATTGTAGTTTAACATAGTGTTATATAGTGTAGTATAGTGTAATATAATGTAGTGTAGTATAGTGTGATATATTCTAGCGTAATATAGTGTTATATAGTGTAGTGTAGTGTAATATATTGTAGTTTAATGTAGTGTAATTTACTGTGTTATAGTCTAATATACATTAGGGTAATATAATATAATATAGTGTAATATGGTGTATTATAGTGTATTATAGAGTAATATATTATATACATGCTTATTTTTAGCAATATAGATGCTGTAATTGTGAATGTATGTTTTTGTATGTGTGTGTATACAGCAGTATCTTATGAATTAGGTGTTGTTTTGTGCAGGATTTTATATTATTGGACCATGAGTGTGTAAATAAAGAAATAAAATTATTGTATATTGTAGTATAGTGTAATATAGTGTAATATATCATAGTATAGTATAGTGTAATATATTGAAGTGTAGTCTAGTGTAATATAGTGTATTATAGTGTAATATATTGTAGTGTAGGTTCACACTGAGCACATGTGACAGACGTGACAGAGTCTGGAGACACCGTAGCGAACGTTCTGCTGCCTGCAACATCCTCCAGCATGACCGGTTTGGTGGTGGGTCAGTAATGGTGTAGGGTGGCATTTCATTGGGGGGCCGCACAGCCCTCGATGTGATCGCCAGAGGTAGCCTGACTGCCATTAGGTACTGAGATGAGATCCTCAGACCCCTTGTGAGACCATATGCTTGTACGGTTGGCCCTGGGTTCCTCCTAATGCAAGACAATGCTAGACCTCCTGTGGCTAGAGTATGTCAGCAGTTCCTGCAAGAGGAAGGCATTGATGCTATGGACTGGCCCGCCCATTCCCCAGACCTCAATCTGATTGAGCATTGAGCCCATCTGGGACATCACGTCTAGCTCCATCCACCAACTCCACGTTGCACCACAGACTGTCTAAGAGTTGGCGGATGCTTTAATCCAGGTCTGGGAGGACATCCCTCAGGAGACCATCCGCCACCTCATCAGGAGCATGCCCAGGCATTTTAGGGAGGTCATACGGGGACGTGGAGGCCACTCACACTACTGAGCCTAATTTTGACTTGTTTTAATGACATTACATCACAGTTGGATCAACCTGTAGTGGGGTTTTCCACTTTGATTTTGAGTGTGACTCCATATCCAGACCTCCATGGGTTGATGAATTTGATTTCCATCGATCATTTTTGTGTGATTTTTTGTCAGCACATTCAACTATGTAAAGACAAAATTATTTCATACAATTAGTTCATTTATTCAGATCTAGGATGTGTTATCTTAGTGTTCCCTTTATTTTTTTGAGCAGTGTATATTGTAGTTTTGTATAGTGTACTATATTGTAGTATAGTGTTATATGGTGTAGTATAGTGTAATATATCATAGTGTACTATAGTTTAGTGTAATATAATGTATTATAATGTAATATTTTGTAGTGTATTATAGTGTAATATATGTAGGGTAGTATAGGGTAATATATTGTATTGTTGTATATTGTAATATACTGTATTATAGTGTAATATACATATATGGTGGTATAGTGTATCATAGTGTATTATGTTGTGTGTGTGTATATGTCACACAGGGCGTGTGTGATGCGTCAGTGGATAGTAATTTAGCAGCAAGCAACGCCAAGCACAAGCGTCCTCCACAAAGGGAATCCAACCTGCCACCCCGGAAAAAGTCCTATGGCAGCCAGGAAGTGGCGACGGGGGCAGGTTTGTGTAGCCTGGAAGCCCCTAGTCATGAGCTGGTACATCAGACGATGGGTGTCATAGTCAATCGCTGGGCTCTTGGAATGAGGAAGTAGAGCTCTTCAGCATCTACAACCATGACTAAGCAGCCCTATTTTGTATCCGCTCTGCTTACCCCACATGGGGAAGGGGCTAGAAAAGGTGCCCTAAGAATAGCCTGACTCATACCTCCCAACTGGATTACCGCATCTAGAGGGAACACCCCGTTTGCGGTCAGAAACAAAGAAAATTTAATTTTGAAGCCTGGAATGTGCACATTGATGGGCAGTGCCTCCAGTGACAGACCTGAGATACGAACCGCCATCATTGCCAGAGAACTGCAGAGATGCCGGATTGATATAGCTGCTCTCTTCGAAACCCGACAGGCAGGTGAAGGGCAACTGAAGGAGGAGAAAGGAGGCTACACTGATGAGGCTAGAAACAATGGAGTTGGACTTGCCATCAACAACCAACTTCTCAACCACCTCTCTGAACTTCCTGTGTGTATCAGCGAGCCTCATGATCATCAGTCTGGTGTTGGTCAACAACCAGACAGTGACAGTAGTGAGCGCATACGCCCCTACCCTGGACTCCGGCGTGGAAGAAAAAGAAGCCTTCTATGCCTGCCTGCAAAAATCCCTGTCAAAAATCCCCAGGGAGGACAAGATTATCCTCATTGGAGAATTTAATGCTAGGGTAGGCCGGGAACAACACCTCTAGATGGGCATTATTGGCAAGGAGGGCATTGGTAACATGAACTCCAATGGAGTGCTGCTGCTGAGTAAGTGCGCTCAGCCAACGTGATCTCTCAGAAATCATGATACTACCATGGACACTTAACTTCTAAATCCGTGGCAGTTTCACGGAATCGCATGATGACATTGCAGAGTGTAAATAGCGTAGATTTTGCAGGTTGGTAGGCTGGAGATGGTGGGTGGGCGTAATGCAGTGTTGCAAATATGCGTTTTTTATCCTTTTTTTCCTCACTATCACCATGGTTACAAACAATAAATTACGAAATAACACATGTTACATGGAGTTAACAGCAAGGTTTCTGAGTGGTTAAGGTTAGGTTAGGGGTTTGGGTAAGGCTTAGATGAAATTTACAGCAAGGTTTCTGAGTGGTTAAGGTTAGGGTAAGGGTTTGGGTAAGGCTTAGATCAAATTAACAGCAAGGTTTCTGAGTGGTTAAGGTTAGGGTAAGGGTTTGGGTCAGGCTTAGATCGAGTTAACAGGAAGGTCTCACTGTGTGCCCATCGCAGACTTTTCCATGAAACTGCAACAGATTTTGGTCCCATTCCGTGAAAATGCCACGGATTATGGAGTTCAGACTCTGTGGCAGTTTCACGGATTTCTGAGAGATCAGGCTGGCTCAGCACAACCTCGTTTTTACCAACACTCTCTATCGTCAGAAAAACAAATTCAAGGCATCTTGGAGGCACCCTCCTTCTAAGCAATGGCACCTCATTGATTATGTCATCATAAGAGCCAGAGACAGCTGTGATGTGAACATCACAAAGGCAATGATAGACTCTGACAAATGCTAGACAGACCACCACCTCATCCGATCCACAATGTCCATCAAACTTAAAAAGAGGAAGAGGATTCAGAAGAAGTAGACCCATACAAGAAGTAGACCAGTGCACGTTGGAAGGGGCACTTTCAGGAACTTCTGACCCGTGACAGTTTAGCCGAGCCAGACATCGCCAATCAAATCCCGCAGAGTCCAATTAGAAAAGACATGGGGGAACCTTCTACCCTAACTGAGGATCACAATGCCATCAGGAATCTCAGGAACAACATAGTTGTTGGTCCTGATGGGATCCCTACGGAGATCTTAAATGAAAGAGGACCAAGTCTCTGGCACCACATCCACCATCTACTCTTCAAGATCTGGGATAGGGAAGAGATCCACTCAGAGCTCCGGGATGCCCAAATTGTCACCATATTCAAGAAAGGGGACACGGCTGAGTGTGGAAACTACAGGGGCATCTCGCTCTTGTCAACAACAGACAAAGTCCTTGCTTGTGTCCTCACCAAGTGCCTGCTACCACTATCTTAAGAGGCACTCCCTGAATCACAGTGTGGTTTCCGTCCATCTAGGGGAACAACTGACGTCATCTTTTCTGCTTGCCAACTACAAGAAAAGTGTTGGGAACAAGGACTGCCTCTTTTTTTTCTAGCTAAACTGGAAACCAAACAACAGGCACAACACACACACATGTTTAGGCTTGCGAGCTGGCCAAAGAGTAGTAGGCTACGTTATGTTTTGAGTGGATGGCAAGCGCGAGATGCCGAAATGGATGCCAATAATATTCTGAATGGAAAGTTTACTTTAAAAAGTTGCCAAATGGTTCGATTGACAAGACGAAAGTGATCATCGCAGCACGTCCAGTCTGAGATACCACTTGATGGCCAAGCACATAGCTGATGCAAATTCTCCACCTCCTTGTCAAAGCCAGGCAACAATGGATGACTTCACACAGTATATGCCAATGTTGTTTTCAATAAAAAAAACATTTGCACAAAGCAAGCCAATCCATGTTGATAAGAGCATTAAAATGAGAAAAAAGTAATGGGACACAAATTATAATGAAGGTACATTTAGAACAGATAAAAATGTGGGATTAATTGCGAGTTAACTATGACATTAATGTGATTAATCGCGATTACATATTTTAATTATTTGACAGCACCAAGGTTAATATAGTGTAATATAGTGTAACATAGTGTAATATATTGTAATATAGTGTTATATTCTGTATTATAGTGTAATAGATCGTAGTGTAGTATAGTGTAATATATTAAACTAGTATAGTGTAATATAGCGTATTATAATGTACTTTTATGTAGTGTATTATAGTGTATTGTAGTGTAATATATGTAGAGTAGTAAAGTGTAATATACTGTAATATATTGTAGTGAGGTATAGTGTTATATAGTGTAGTGTGTGGGCAGCAGATGTCAGGCCTTTCAGCCATCCCTCACACAGGGAACACCTGCTGGGCTGGATCATCTGGATGCAGAGACACTTTACTCTATTTGTGTTTGTCTGGTTGGGGGGTTTGTCCAGTCCATCTCTGCTACACCACAACGACACTTTACACTGACCTGCATGACAACACAATTCGGAAGACCTTCACATCACAATTTCTTTGTATCTCTTTCTATCTCCAGACATTTTCCTCTCTGTGTCGTTTTCCATTAAATTTTTATTTAAATTTTATTTTTGGCAACAAAAACATTTGATATCATTGCTAAAGTAAGTGTAAAACAAGAAGGTATTATGCAGTAAATAACATAAGTGATATAAATCAATAAAAACACAAACATTCTAAGGAAGCATTACACAACATTGCCAAAAGGACAATGGTATTTTGCTACGTACAGTGGAGATTTTCCCATTGCAATGATTACCCAGCTAGCCAGAAGCGTCGGCCCAGATTCGGCCCACATTGGCCCAGATGTGGGCAGGATCTGGGCCGACACTTCTGGCTAGCACGGTATGAATGACAAGTGATAATAATCGTGCTGCTGTGATTGCACATTGAAGAAACATTTTCAATGTTTAATTAGATTTAAAATTATTTGCGGATCTGATAATATCAGCTCTAATGTGGTCATACATTTGGCAGGAGAGTATATTTCTCTAACTCTCTCACTTGCTCCAGTTTCCGTTAACCCCACATTGTCTCTGCTTAAATCAGAACAATCTTCCATTCCATCTGGTCCAGTCAGAAAGCTTCTGAAGCCATGGTGTTCATTAACATCTCTGTCACTACCTGATGGAAAACAGAGGAAGACATCCAGTCAGGAATAGCATCCGTGCCCCTCCAGGTAGGGTGCAGATGTAGCGCTGCCACACCTCACAGAGTGAGACAGAGGTGTGGATCACGGCTGGCTGTATCTACAGTGTGTAGCGATGCTGTTGCGGCTGTTTCATCCTCTCTCTCTGCTCCTGCTGGAACAGATGTAGATCCCCATGGTGACAGAGAAAAACACCAGGGAGCTGTGCGGATGGATGACTTACACTTTGCAAAGAAGACGAGACAGAATGACGGAGGGTGCGTTAGTGTTGCTGTGTGTGTGGCATGAATTTAAATGTGTATAAGCAGCTGTGAGAGTGCACATGCAGTGGGGATTACTCTATGTGTACAAATGCATGGACCTGTACCTCTGTGTTGCTAATGGCTTCTTTAGTGAGACACAAAAGGGAACTCTATGCACGGTACCTTAATGATTAAACATTAATATAACAAACTATTATTATCGGAAACTAACTTTCATAACAGAGCACAAATGAAGAAGATGTTCTGGAGGGTTGAGCCAAACTCAGTGACGGACTGGGCCCTGGCATTTCCACCCGCCGGCTGCCCCGCAGCACGCAGTGCAAGGCCGTTGCTATTGACGCTCGAAAGCGGGCAGAGGGAAATGATAAAGCCTCTGTTTACAGTTAAAGGGGCTGCATGACTTTGACAATCATGGGCTCTGATTGGCCAAAAAGGCCCAGGTTGGCCCACGAGGGGCTGCGGTCCCCCTGGCATCTGCCCAAAATCCAGACTGGCCAGTCCGTCGCTGGCCAAGCTGTGAGATTTAGTGGAGACATTGAAGTCTGAAATGAACCGTGAAAGGTTGTGGCGACATTCAGGGTTGAGGTGAAATATGAGATGTTCAGGAGACATTGAGGGTTAAGGTGAGCAATGAGATCAATCGGTGCTATAAAGTAGCAGTAGCATGCTAGCCCTGAATGGGGCAATTGCATTGTACTGCAGGGACATTACCAAGCAGATTATAATGTCATATTTAGTCGTTACACATAAGTCCACAAATACACCTTTCTCTAGTTTATTCTCCCTGTTTACCCCTTCCCTCAGTCATCCATACACAGCATGTACAGATATCATAATGGTTGTAAACCATATGGTATAAAACACAACAATAGAAGATTATCATCATCACTTTCGAGCCAGCATGAGTGGAACAGAAATTAGACAGGCATGCCATTATGTGAGTGTTATCTGAGCGCACACAGTAAAATGGAGAGTGAAGGGGCTTCATTCTCACTGGGGCTAATGCGTTTGGACTCTTGGAACCGCGGAGTGATTCACCGAGCTCAGAGTAATGACAGCTCAGCGAGACAACACCGTCGTCCCGCCGTGCCACGCCTGCTAAAACAACCCCGTTATGCGGCATCCCGGCAGCACCCAGGGCCCGTGAACCCCACTGACACAGCAGGCTCTGCCAACAAACCCGTGTCGCCACACACCTCCTAACGACCAGGGAGCATGCAGTGGGGGCAGGGTGTGGGGGGGGGGGGTGGTAGCAGGAGCCTGTCTATTTCGAGGTCATGTTTGATAAGCCCTCCTAAGATGTGACTGGATCAAATGACAGTTTGTCAAAAGTGGGTCACAGGGCAAAGGGTGAAGAAGCCTAGCATGATGGACATACAGTAATTAGACATTCATCAGTTAATTACTGTCCCACTGGCTGCTTTCTCTCAGGAAAGATCCCGTCTGGCACCAGCCCTATATAGGCAACCCATTTCTGCTGCATGCATACATTTTTTTTGTCTTTCCTGATTATAATGGTTGTGGTGGTAAAACAACGGCTTAGTTCTTCCTTCAGCAGCGGGCTCCATCTGGTACAGACGAGCAGCACAATGCCTTCCATATGGTCAGAGCATCATGACGTGGCTCATCTCCCAGCAACATCTTTCAAACCATCCAAAACACATATTAACTGGAAGAAAAAAAAACTCCTTCATACATTCAATGGTTTCTCTAAGGCGAAATGGATCGATGCTATATGGTTTGAATGGTGTATTCGTATGTTTTATTGCGTTTAAAGTTTTATTTTAGAACTGTTTTTCATCCTTTTGTAAAGGAAGTGGCTTCATTAATCAGGTGATGTAATCTCTTCACAATATCTGAATGTAATGCATTTCTCCCTCCTAACATTAATTTGATTTGCCACCTAAAACAGTCCTCCCCCACCTCAGTTGTTGTTCAGTTTTGAGTGCCAGGGGGTGTGGGGTGGTAGGGGGCTTTTTTAGACATCTGCTGTCTCGCACCTCCAGCCTGCATCCCATCCCCCGGAAACCCATTGGCACTATTACCACTTATTCCACTCACTCATCACTCCCTGCGTGATCCCCCTTTAACTAAACACTAACGCTCACATTGTACCAAGCCACATTGCATATGCTTTTGACACGCAAACACACGGTTATGTTTACAGACCTGTCATCTCAAATGTACTGTAGGCTACGTGGAAGATAAGTGGATCTATATTTAGAAATGTAAGTGTTGGTGTTACTAAATCCAGTTCAGCCTCTTTTTGTGTTAATTCATTATGAGAATCACATCACTTCTGATTCTACTCAAAAGACCCATTGGATAAAAACGCTTTTATTCTCATCCATTGTGTTTTTGTCAGCCTTGATTGTGTGAATGATACCTCTAAACAGACGCTGCCATCTTGCTATCAGTGTGTGTGTTTGTGTGGGTGTGTGTGTGTGTGTGTGTGTGTGTGTGTGTGAGCATGTCCACAGGCCAGCTGGGAGAGTGGCCTAATAATCCTTGTAATTCCACAGATGGAGAAGCAGAGGTTGTTCTACAAGATAAAGAGGAGAGAGAGGATGAGGTATGGTGGAGAAGAGAGAGAGGACGAAGTAAGGAGGAGAAGAGAGAGGACGAGGTAGGTAGGAGAAGAGAGAGGATGAAGTAGGGAGGAGAAGAGAGGATGAGGTAGGGAGGAGAAGAAAGAGGTTGAGGTAGGGAGGAAAAGAGAGAGGGCAAGGTAGTGAGAAGGAGAGAGGGAGGATGAGGTAAGGAGGAGAAGAGAGAGGATGAGGTAGGGAGGAGAAGAGTTGGAGGATGAGGTAGGGAGAAGAGAGCGAGGACAAGGTAGTGAGAAGGAGAGAAGGAGGATGAGGTAAGGAAAAGAAGAGAGGACGAGGTAGGGAGGAGAAGAAAGAGGACAAGGTATAAGGAGAAGAGAAAAAGAGCAAGAAAGGAAGGAGAAGAGAGAGAGGATGAGGTAGGAGGAAGAAAAGAGAAGATGAGATAAAGGAGGAGAAGAGTGAGAGGATGAAGTAGCGAGGAGAAGAGTGAGCGGACGAGGTAGGGAGGAGAGAGGAAATAGAAAGAAGGAAAGCAAAGATTAGGGGAAGAAGGTGCGATAAGGAGCTTCAGAGTGGATGCAGAAGCATAGAGAAATACAAAGACAGAAGAGAATGCAAGGACAGCAAGCAAAGAAGAAACTCAAGATGGCTTGTGGGAGATAGAGAGGGGAAGAGGACAAGGCTGTAGACTGTGTGAGATAGGCTGGTTATCCCTGCATCTCCATCTCCTCTAATCTCACTCTGCCTCCTCCTTATCTCACCCCATCTCTCCATCTTGCCCAATGATGTTGAGAAATTCACTGCCAGTGCGCTTGTGGTTTAATTGGCTTTCAGTATTCATAATTAAAACAATGCCTGGATGTGCAGCTCCTACGCTGTCTTCCATTAATTTCAGATTGCTCTTGTCATTTGCGCATTACCCCATGCAAGAGCAAATTAAAGTGTTGCGTTTTCTCCCCTTCATATTCAGCGTGATCCTCCCCAGCTCGCTCTGATTAGTCTGCTATTTACCAGACCGCTATCCCACAATTCCAGAGCAAATAAAGCAGCCGCAGAGTAGGACCCGGGGGATGCTGGGAATAAAGAAAACAAAGGACGCTGGGATGTTCGGGGCAGTTAATGACACTTTCATGAGGACATCAAAATAGCTCTTTAAATCTGGATGTTATTTACCCTGGCAGCAGACCCTATTGGCTGGTTGCTGATGGAACAGAACAGAGTGGTGCCGGCCCATATGGATAGACTGGCTCTCAGCAGGCCAAGAGGGACTACGATTGTTTACAGGATCAGCTGAACAAAAGAGAGGGAATCATGCCCTTCAAGCCCCAGGCTGTTTGGTGGACCTTGGCCTCCTCCCTCCTCTCCGTACCCTTCCTCCTCCCGTTCTTGGCCAGGCACAATTTCAGGGGAGCTCATCCTGGTTCCTCTCCCTGACGCTGAGCCCTAATCAACCCTCTGGCTCCCAAACCCCCACCCTACCACCTCCCCTCAAACCCCACCAGGACTGGTTTGAGGAGAGCAGAGGGAATTCTGGCCTGACAGTTACACCCCCCCCTCGAGGCGCTTCATCCCAATCGCAGCCCAGAGTGACAGCTGGCTACACTCTCACCTCCTGATCTGGTCGGGCCCTGCCTCATGGGGTCAGCCTCAGTCTGGTCTAGCACAGGCCCAGGACCACAGCGCTGGAGGCTGAAGGACCCTGCTGTTCTGCTCCTGCTGGAGGATGGAGGTCTTCACTAACCCAGCATCTCAAACTGGCTTTAACAACCACCCGTTCCACTGCTAACTTTCTGATAGGGTTCAGTGAGGAGGAACAGTGGGCACTGTACACCTTGTGCAGTTCCGGTTTTATCATACTTGCTGAAAGGTGTAATTATTTGCCCCCTAAATATCCTGCCGTGTTCACTAGGCCTGCCGCTCAGCACGTATAATTTAATTTGAATTCATTACTCCAGCCAGTTAATATATTCATGACTTCCAATTCCCTGCACTGTCCTGCCACCTGGAGTGTCCTCTCTTATCTGTGTCACGCTCCCCCCCACCGCCGCCCACTACGTCCCTGGGGGGCCATGAAGGGGTGTTAGGGCCAGGGTCAGAGTGCCCCCTGGTTCCCCAGTGCTCCCCACCGTCATTAGGCAGTAGCGGAATGTGTTAGAGCAACCAGCTGGGACCGGGCTGGTGCTCTCTGGGGGCGTGGTGGGGGGGAGGGGGCACCTGCATCAGAGCTTGACAGGATGGGCTGGCAGAGCAGAGGGGTGGGGGTGACAGAGGGGGGCGTATCAAACTGGCAGCGTTGGGATTGGGAAAGAAGAATCAGACTTCCACAGTATTCCGAATTAGGGTGTGATTTTATCACATCTTGTCAATGCATAAAGGCAACATCCTGACTGCTCTCCACATCCATACAGACACAGCTTTCATTACTAAGTCCTTCACCCTCTAAAAGCATAACCATGAAGTCATCACATTTTATTCAAACTCGATTTCAGTAGGAACAGATGTAATAACACCGACGTGTTGACATTTACAACAGAATGATGCATCACACCATAACAAATACGTCTCTGCGAGCATACAGAGATCGTCCCTAGACGCTAAAATGAATGAAGAAAGTACTAAGAAAAGTGTACATAAATGCATTTACACAATGAGCAATACACATACAAAAACAATAATGAAAAAACAACAAAAGGAATACAGCATTTTCCCAAAAACAGAACCTCATTAATAAGTAGACCAAATGTTTCTAATCAGCATGGTCAAATACTTGTACATGTACTGTACACTATCATCAGTGATGGATTGACCCCTCACCTCCAACCTACTCAAGATTTTTCAAAACATAATTTGCACTATTATCTTGAGTATCTATAATACTCCATCTAAAATTGGCCCTATGTTTTCTTTATTACCTGTCTTTTGCCCCTCCCAGTTGGTCATGTATAATTCTACATGACCCTGCTGTGTTGGCAACTCCTCAGCGGATGCAGGGTGGTTGAGAACGCTGCAGAGCAACATGGCAAGGTATGCTAGTCTGACTTTCTAAGGCCTACCCAGATTAGTGGTGACTAAACCCACTATGCCACACAGAACCACTTTACCCCTGTTTTTATCCACACTATTTCTCTATGTTGTATGAACCCCTTTACCCCTGTTTTTATCCACACTATTTCTCTATGTTGTATGATAACACATCAACTGTATTCTAACTTTAAACCAGAAAAGTTGTACTTATCCTTATCTACCTCATTATCAGATTTCAGATATATTTAGGTCATAGTTTAATAGCAAAAGGAATTAATGTTTGTTTAGAGATGTATCTTTCCATTCATTTGTTCTGGCAGGCATAATTTCACCTAGAGTTTCTTCAATTATTTGTATATATATGTATTTACTGAACACAGGAACAATAAAAGGACAATAAAGCTCATTTCCAAAAATACAAATCATTATTTTGTCCATGAAATGGATTAAGGGGTAGTTAGATATTGTGAAATTATGATTTAGCTATTGTAATACTTTCTATATTTTCCCCAGGATCAAATATGCTACTGTATTTCCTAATGTTTACTAGCCCTAAAACACAGTTTTTGTATTTAGAATTATTCCAGTGTTCATGCAAATGTGAAATTGTGTTTTAATATTGTTATTTGGTAATTAAATCAACCGAAGAATCCCAAGGATAGTGAAAAGTATTGCAGTTTAATTTTTTCATGCTGGAACCGGAATAAAAGATAACACAAGTAATCCCAGCTTTATCCAGAGACCACATTTAAAAATGTATTTTTGTTAATTTACACATCCAATTAAATGTACATTTAAAAAATGTTATTGGTCATTTTGTCACACAGAGACCCAAACTGCATCCAAAAATGAAGTGTTTTTGTCAACTAAAAATGAACTGCAGGTTTATTGACAGTCATCAAAATTGTAGCATGCTACAGTAGCTGAAAAAATATGTATGCTCTCAATCCTGACATTACAGTAAAGGAAATACTGCTAAACAGTTCAGCCCATATTACCTTGACTATGTTTCCCCATTAAGCTAACAACCTTGCTGCTGATTGTAACATGATACATTAATTGGACTTATTTCTAAACATTTCCGATTTTAGCCAGCAAGTGCAGCTTGAAATGTTCACTATCGCCCCCCCCCCAAAACAAAGAAGCATCCTTTGCCCTCTTATGACACTGCCTGTGTCTCTAATAGAGATTAGCATGATGTGTTTAGACCCTCAGAATGGTATGTGAGGAGTTCACGTTGCCTAAAAAGTTCAAACCTGTACCGTATATTGAATGCAAATTTAGCAAGGTTTGTTTATCTAAATTAACTTATCACAGTGTAAAAATGGTGTTAGGAGAGTAGAGAATAAAATATTTTGTTCTTTATATCCATTTGTTACTTTAAAGGTGATAGAGAGGTAAATATTATACTTTTTTCAACAAAAGGCTATATATTATATTCCCTCAGGCATGTGGAAATATAAGAGTAACTTTGAAGTTTTAGTGAAACTACAGTAGGAACCAGGAAACTACTCACACTGAAGTCATAGCAAGTATTAGAGCCTCTTGCCCACAACACTCTCTCTCTCTCTCTCCCTCTCTCTCTCTCTCCCTCTCTCTCTCTCTCTCTCTCTCTCTCTCTCTCTCTCTCTCTCTCTCTCTCTCTCTCTCTCTCTCTCTCTCTCTCTCTCTCTCTCTCTCTCTCTCTCTCTCTTTCTCCTCCTGCTTCTTCTTTTGTTTAGTAGCTGACTCCTGGCCAAAATAGACTACTCGAATAAGTCCCTTCTGTGTCCTTTTAATATTTCATATGAGGAGCAGCACCGAGCTTGATCATAGTGGGGTGCCAGTGGAAGAGTTCAAAGGCAACTGGGGTCCCCTGACGACCGGCAGGAGCATGGGTTGGGGGAGGGGAGAAGGGGGGCTGGTGGACAGTATGAAGGGGTGTCAGCCATCAAACAGCCCGAGTCTGACAGAAGCTCAGCCCAGCACATCCCCACCGTACACCTGCTCAGGAACGGTAAGGAACAACTGACTTCTACAGGGGAGGGGAGCAGGGCTGATGGCTGGATTATGGATGGATGACTAATATAGATGGAAGATGGATAGGTAGATGGACAGGCCTGTCTACTATTTAGAAAGAGTTTGGGCCATAATCTCTGTCTAAATGGTAGGTAACCCTTTAAAACAATCATTTTGTGTTCAGCACTACCGTGTTAGGGACAGCTCCAGCTGCCTATCACCCATTGGCTAAAACCAGACTACCAACCAGGAAGTGGAAGACAAACAGCCCACTCCCCTTTCCCGTGTTTCCCGGAGGCTTCTTTTATCTGACATATTGGCATTGAAGAGTTGGCTTTTCACCATTGTGTTTGTGATGGGAGCTTGTTTGCTTGTGTCTATATGAGATGTGTGTATGTTTGTTGGTCTTTATGTGTCTTGTGCAAGTGTTTGCGCGTGCATGTGTGTGTGTGTGTGTGTGAGACAGGAGGGGGCTTCATTATTAATCAGAGCCCTTCCCTGTGTGAGTGCTGTTCCCTCTCCATGGCTTAATGACTGAAAATGAGCCATAATTATGGGCTGTCAGTCCCATGCACGGCTCCCCTCCGTTCATCCATTTCAGGGGTCCATGTCATCTCGTATGCTGGCTGGTTCCTCTGTTCCACCACGCCCAGACCCCCCTACTAGCTCTGCTACACACCGGCTACCCATCAGCCGTCGCTACGACTGTCCACCTCCACCACGCCCTTCTGTCACCATCACGCCGTTTGCTCTCAGATTGTCCCCAGAGTGACAGTTCCAGTGTGTAGCTATGTGGAGAGGGGCAGGGTGGTGGGTGTGCTTTAAAACAACATAAAACAATCATATGCTTTTACCATGGAAACTTGAATATCCCCACTAATTATAGTGCATGCCTTCTGTTACCAGAACCATCCATACACCTTTCAGCATTTCTTTTTCTTCATTACTGCCACCTTACATTCAACTCCTCCTCTCACTATCCCCTCTGTTTCCCCCCCGCCTACCCTCTGTCTCTCCCTCCATCACCCCTCCTCCCATCTTCCAACTTCTCTCTGTACTTAAGCTCATCTTTATGCGGCGCCGCGTGGCTTGTCAGGCCTGATGATGAATCTGTTTATGAGTGGAGAGGGCTGATTTCCCCTGAGTGGCCTCTCTCGATCTCTGCTTCGGCTTTAACCCAGGAGCCCTCCAGCTCTGCAGTCTAGGGTTGGCTGGCCCTGCGGCCCTGCCCTGGAGACCCCACTAACACCACACTGTCATCATTACAACCAATCACAGGCTGAAGAGGTCAGAGTCAACACGCTGTGTTGCTGACCGTTGATACCCTCAGCAGGTTGAAGGAAACAAACAATTACACCACAGGAACATGTCTGTTTATTGCTCACTGAAAACTACATCACAGAAACATGGCTGTTTATACCTCACTGATATCTACACCACAGAAACCCGTCTGTTTATACCTCACTAAAATCTACACTACAGAAACATGGCTGTTTATACCTCACTGGAATCTACACCAGAGAATTGTTTCTGTTTATACCTCACTGAAATCTACACTACAGAAACATGGCTGTTTATACCTCACTTAAATCTACACCACAGAAACATGGCTGTTTATACCTCACTGAAAACTACACCACATAAACGTAGTTGTTTATACCTCACTGAAAACTACACAACAGAAACATGGCTGTTTATACCTCACTGAAAACTACACCACAGAAACATGACTGTTTATACCTCACTGAAAAGTACACCACAGAAACATGACTGTTTATACCTCACTGAAAACTAAACCACAGAAAGATGTCTGTTTATACCTTACTGAAAACTACACCACAGAAACATGACTCTTTATACTTCACTAAAAACCACATCAGAGAAACATGTCAGTTTATACCTCACTAAAACCTACATCTCAGAAACATGACTGTTTATACCTCACATAAACCACACAGCCCTAAATTACATTAAATACGTTCTGAGGGAACTATTTTGTAAAACAGAAAAATGTCAAATATGAACGTATGAGAGGGTCAATTACGTTTGTAGGGAACTAAATTGATCACTCGAATAACGTTCAATATGCACATTAGAAGATCATGACGTAGCATGTAAATAGCATAGTTTTTTGCTAGGGCGGAGGTCGGGGATGGTGGACGGGCG